>PVIA01014933.1:7623-24837 GCA_004024845.1 Tonatia bakeri | reverse complement strand
ACCACTTCGCCAAAGGCAGACCCGTTCTGCCCAAGTTCCTCCAACTGACATCAGGCCAATGACCAATCAGAGGGAAACACAGACGAGACGCTATTGTCCATGGAGGGATTAGCCCCTTCTGAAACTGCTGGCCACCCGAGTTTCTACCCTAGGGCCCTCAGCCCCCAACATTGAGTGAGTAAGCTCGCTCCAGAGACGCACCGGAGACAAAGAGAGAGCATCTTTCCAGCCTCGGAGACGTCTGAGAAAGGGGATGCAAAGGAGACCGTTACTCGAAAACCATGGGTCAGGCCAGCCATCTACGCTCAGCCCTGCTGCCCTCATACTTGGCTGCCCAGCACTCTCTCTGCAAGGGATCCGAGACATCCCCAAGGGCGGCAGGAGCTGTCCAGCCTTCGGGGGCGGGGCACTCACCTCCTCTCGTTCTGGGTGATGGTGCCTTTCTCCAGCTTCCCTGCGATGGAGCCCAGCACCTTGCTAGCGTCGTTGGCGAAGTCCAGGTCCCGGACCTCAGCTGGGGACACCGGGACGATGGCGAACGCTTCCTTGTCCTCCTTCACAGGAGACGTGCCGATCTGAAACACAGGACGGTCTCTGAGGGCCGCCGTGGGGGTGGAGAGGGGACAGCAAACCCGGGGTGCTCGGGACCCGGGGCCGTCTGCAGGGCTGGCTGGGTGCTCTCCTGCGGAGAACAGCAGCTTGGCAGGAGAGCGCCTGGAACAAGCACCCGAATCGTGCACAACTGTGACCTCTGGGGACAGTGAGGCAGGAGGTGGGGCAGCACCATCACCTACAGCTTCCTGTGCTCGAGGGGCATGCACGACTCGTGAGCCCACGCTTGCCCACCAACACACAGGAGGGGTGCCCACGCCACATGGGGACTCTCGACTAAGTCACAGCGTCATGTGGCTGGAGGCTCCACCAGCCTCTCAACTTTCTGTGCCCCTGAATGTGCTCCTAAAAGTAGGGAAAAAATGCCATAACTTCCCCATCACCCCCCCCCCAAAAAAAACAACAGTGCGAGCATCATGCATTTTTCAGAAAGAAAACGCCTGCGTTTGCGTTGTTTGCACTCTGTGGCCCCGGGGAAGGCGGGGCGGGGGGTGGGGGGCAGAGGTGAGCGTCAGGGAGGGAGACCGGAGGGGCTGGAAGAACTGTCAGGAAGTAAAGTGCACATTCAAGTGCACAGAGATACACAAATAGTATCGATTTTTATTACACTAAAAATAACCACCGGTGTCTGATGTCCCCTAGCGCACAAGCAAACCCCCCTGCAGCCCAAATCACTATTCAGACAGACGTGAAATCCAGACAATGGCTCGACCTTCAGGGCAGAGGCCATGGAGGAAACTAGAAGGTTCTGGCTCTTTCAAAAGCCCCGGGCTGGCTCGCTTAGCCAGGTCCCTGGGAGACGGTATTTTCATCACGATCATGTTTGTCCGTGACCAAGCTCTTCTGGGAGCCACAGGACTTCACGTCGTCACCACCCCCATCCGGCCCAGAGGTGCCCTCGCCCCAGGGAGGTGGCACCAGCCCGCACTCACCTTCAGCATCACCGGTTTTTCCTCCTCCTTGTCGATGGGGATGTTGGTGCTGTGCACCCAGGTGTTTGTGCACAGGTGTCGGAGCCGGACGTAGGAGTTCCTACGGGGGTGGGGGGGGAGAGGCAGAAAAGGCTGAGTGATGGGAATACTTTGGTTTCCGAAAGCCTCGGGCCTGGGATAGGTTCCTCCGGAACAGAAGAGGACATGAAAATGGCTTTCCGCTACGCACAGTGCACGACGCAGCCTGGAGAGCACAGGGTGCTGGTCTGTTCCTGGCACGCTCGCCACAGCAGGCAGGCACGTGGGCACACGGCCCCACAGTGTCTTGGGCACTGCCGCGCTAACGGAGAGCACATCCCCGGGATGGGCATCTCGGAATGTCCTGGGCCCGCGCACGCGAGTGAGTGAGTGAGGAGCACTGACTGAGGCCCATCGGCGGTCACCACCAAGAGGGATGACACAGTGAGAACAGACACTTCCAAGAGGGCTGATAAAGCAAAACATGAGAGCGTAACACTCCTGGGAAAGATATGAGCGAATGTGGGACAGCCTTTTGACCCACGAAACAAAACACGAGATCCCTACATTTTAAACGTAAGAGGTGGGCAAAAAGGAAGGGGCAAAGGATCTGAACGGGTATTTCTGTGAAGACACGTGCCCAACAGGCTCGGCCAGGGATGGCCAGCAGCACCAGGGGCCATCAGAGGGACACCAATCAAAAAGACCCCACGTCCCGCGTACCAGGATGGCTCCGCACACACATACATGCACACATGCGCACACATGCACAGGAGCTGGAGAAACCGGGAGCCCACACAGGTCTCGTGGGGAGGCCAAAGGGCGCATCCAATCCTCAAAAGCTGAGACCCAGAGTTACAGAGGACCCACCCCTCGCACTCCTAGGTACACACCCGGCAGAGAGAACCGACGTCTGCACAACAGCGTGCACACACGGGTTCACCGCAGCGCTATCCCCAACAGCCAAGTGACGACATTCGCTCAACTCGGCTCGGCTACCGAAAACCAGTGACGTCAGCCCTTTGAAACTCTGTTATTTAAAAACAGCAAAGGCTCAGGGCAAACCCAGAGCCTGCAGAGCTGTGCACGGACTTGGGGTTTTGTGGGAAAACACCTCCAGCCCCCCACCCTCCGATTCTTAAGGGGCTTGCCGCCCAGTGATCATTTCCTGAATGACAGTGGGAGCCCTTCTGCACTGTAAGGTCCCCTTCGGTGTGGACGCCGCCATACATGGTCAGGCCAAGGGAAAGGGACAGCAGCCGCCACCAAAAGGTTCTCCTGGAGCTTGGACAGCGCCCACCTGCGGCTACCAGGTTCACAGCCTGGCTCGGGCTGAGCAGGAAGTGGCGATGACGAGACATGTGAACAGAAACGCAAAGGACTGCTCAGAGAAGGGTGCGGCCTCACCCCCTGATGCTGACCCTTGGAACTGCCTGTGCAACCCTGTTTGGCTTAAACGTGTGAGGTCTGGGGGCTCTGGGGTGGGACTCACTGATGTGCGAAGAGTTGTGCAAACTCCCTGAGCCTCAGTTTCCCTATTTATACGACAGGGTGAACAGCGATACCCATCTCGTGGGGGCCTTTATGAAGATGGACTCACAGACCACGGGGAAGCGCTTGGCGCCGGGCACGGCTGGCGGTCAGCACTCAGTGAGGGTTAGCGGTTACTCGGGAGACCGTCCCTGACTCTGCGAAGCACAAGCTTTCGTCCTGTCTGCTTCTGGTCCAGTTAGTCCCCCAAACGCACTCTTGTAGAACCGAGAGTTAAATTTCATCAAGTCACCAGGAAGAACGGTCTGACTTCTAAATACAGTAAAATTTACTTGGCACTCGGTGAGTTTCAAACATTCCCTTTCCTCCAATTTCTTTGCCATTGTTTATTCAACTGCCGAGAGATCTCTCAGCTTTGGCAGAGGAAGAGAAGAAGGGAAACACCGAGCTACTTGGCTTCAGGTTCAGCTTGTTGATCTGAACGGAGCACAAGGAACGGCTTATCCAGCCGCCGAGAACGCGACTGACGAGCAAAAAAAAAACAAAAAATCAGACGCCATTCTGATGGGCACTCAGAACGAATCCCCCACCAACCTCTGTGCGGAATCTCTCAGGAAGATTCCCGGAGCCCCTGCTCAGGTGGGAGGAGCCTCGCTAGCACCGTACCTGGGGACGAGGCTGTCGCCCCCTCGCAGAGTGGTGGGGTCCAACTCGAAGATGGAGGAGATGTCGTTGCCTTCGGGCACGGAGACCAGGGAGTACACCATCTTCTCCTGGGCGTTCCTCAGCCGGCTTCGAGAGGCGTCCTGGTCGGGGTCCACCTGAGGAGGGAACGCCGCCCGTCAAGGAGGCTGCATGCCAGTCCCGCCGTGCGGCCAGGGCCCTGCAGGGGCCACGGGAGCGGGATGAGGCGGTGACACTGCATGAGCTTCGGTGCGCAGAGTGCCCGCGTTTCAGAGCGGTCACACGACACGGGTGCCGGCCATCCATACCGGGAACAGCTACACTCTCCCTTCTTGTCGGGTGGTGACAGAAATGTGTCAACAGTGGGGGCCCGCCTGCCCGCTGCTGGCCACAGGCAGAGTGCAGCAGAGAGGCGGGGGTTCGAGGAGAAGCGGCCTGAGCAACTCCTCCCGTGGATCCGAGTACGGGCCGTGGTGGGAACCCGCATGAAACTGCCCGGCAGTAAGAGGACGCAGCTACTTCCCGGGAACAAGAGTAGAGAGACCTGGATTCAAGGGTTTGTCAGTAGGGGCCCCAGGGTGACCCACAAACACGTGGGAGACAGCAGACTCTCCCTGGAAAGAACGTCCGTGGTTAATCACTCAGGCGGCCCACGAGAAAGCAGGGCAGGGCCCCGGCTACGCGGGGTCTGGCCGGGACCAAAGACACCTTCCGGGGAGGCCGATGGACGACGACAGAAGCGTCCCTGAGAAACTAAAACCACGGAGCCCATCTGCCTGGGAGGGTATGAGCAGGTGGCCGGCCCCAGACCTGCTCTGCAACGCCTCCCAGGTCACTCTCAGTGCTGTGACGTCACAAGGGCTTGTCTGTCACGTGTAACATCGTCCTTGCAGGAGGACAACATCCCCCTGCGCCTCCTGGGAAACCACATTTGCGGTGTTCCTGCCTTGCTCAGCTCACCTCCAGCGGGGGACATGCGGGGGAGACAGCTAGGGGCCAAGGAGAGAGCCCGGAAGAACTGAGCTCCCTGGCCTGCCCTGAGGACCGCAGCTGTTGTACCAGCTCCTTCTGTGAAAACATACAATAGAAAAAACGCCGCCTTTGTATGCCCCCAAACCGTGTCCTCCCTCTCTCAAGCTTCTGCCTCTAATAACCGTGTGGGTCTCCCAGAGCAAACCAGCGACTCGCAGTTTCATCAACACTGGGGCGATGGTCACCCGAGCCAGGGCCACAGACACTGCCACTGGCTCCGTCCATGAGAAAGAACCTGGACTCGACTGTGCTCTTGCACCTGCTGTGACCTGGAGTGTGAGCCCCTGTCTAGATAAATCCCGACCTGGTCCTGTGTTAGACTCGGGGCTGTGCCACAGGCTGACAGCGATTTCAGGACCTGCCAGAAGTCGCTGGAAAATGAGAACCTCATCCAGAGCCCCGAGTCCAGGAAGGAGGCTGAGACACACCGGCATTCTCAGGAGCAGCCAGCATCCGCCACCTAGTGGGGGGACAGCCACACTGCAAGAGGCCCTGGGCTGCCTGCCAGCTCCTGTGGCCTTTCTGTCCCCTGACCTCGAGCACCAGGCTCCAGGTGCCCCTGAATGCGGAAGGACGAAAGCGACAAAGTGGAGGGAGGCCCCTGGCCCTGAGGCCAGTGGCAGGGAAACACAGGACTGGGGAGCGGAGCGGAATGAGAGGCTTCCTCTTGGGAACTCATGCACCCAGGTCCCGCAGCCCAGGGCATGGAAGGGGCCTGGACCCTCACCAAGCTGACGCGTCCACAGAAGCAGGACGGTGCCACTGGCCTTGGGGTGCAGGGTGAGCCCCACCCTCCGCCACACGCAGGCCAGCGCCCAGCCTGAGCAGCACCAGCTCGGCTCCAGCCCTCCGGCACCTGGAGAGCCAGACGGGCAGAAAGACGCCTGACCTCCGAGACACCCCAGGGCATGGACTGGCCGGCCGCTGCCTGCCTTTGTACCACAAAGGCCGTCCGTCCTTACTGGCAGCCCTGACCTCTCTGCTCCACTGTCGTGCACCAGAGAGCGGCTGCAGAGCCGGGCGGCTCACCAGAGGCCGTTTACCGAGCTTCCTGCGGCCCGGCCACCTGCTCGACCGTCACTGGGCCAGCACGGGGAGCTTGGCCACCACAGCTGCGGACGGTGGCCCATCTGAGCCACCACAGCTCTGGCGCCGCAGCTGCCGTCTCAATGCCGTCTCACGGTGGCGGCCCTCAAACATCAGCTCCACTGCCAGACGCCAGGGGCTACTTCCTGTCCCCTCGCACGGCAACACCGTGACCAGGGGCGCACGCCACAGAGACCGAGACCCTCCTTTCTCTCAGGAAGACAACGGTGTGAGGATGAGGAGAGGGGATGCCCGGCCTGAACGCACGCCACAGGGAGCCTCACGTTGCACAGAGAAGCTCCACGAGGCTGTCCTGCTCACCTCACTCAGGGCAGGAATCCGAGGGCTCCCGCCCCACGCCCTGTGGGAGGGGAGCTTCCTTCCGGACAGCCGGGGGGCGGGGCAGGGGGGCAACGAGAACCCATGAAGAACAGAGGGCAGGAGGCAAAGCCCCCACCCCGGCAGGTCCAGGTGACGCCTTGGCCCGAGCTCCTCTGCGGCCCCCACCAGGAGCCCTCCAATCACACGCCTCCAATCTGTTCAGTGTTTTAGGGGAAAACACCCTGATACCACCTGCTGAACCCCAGACATCATCAGAGCAGCAAGCATGTGAGTTTTTGTGAAGCCGGGACCGCACCCCAAAAGCAGCCTCATTCACGCCCGCCCCTCCCATTGCTGCACACCCACGGCCCTCTGCCACCAGTCCCCTTGGGCACCCGAGCCCCTGGTGCCTCCAGAGAAGGATCCGGGGGGCCTGGATCTCACCCACATTAAAGTTCCTACCCACACCACAGAGCCTGCTTCTGACCCTGCAAAAAGCAAGAACGGACCCTGAGACAATTCGGGGTCACCTCCACAGGCTAAATGACACCATCCACCTCACGCACGTGTTCCTGGAAAATTCCAAATGAGTCATGGGTAAAGGTCAACAGCAAGAGGACGTCTGTGTGTAAAAGGCCGGCTCCCACAGGGCCAATGCCGTCGCCAACCTAAGAGTCTCCCAGGAGGTACGTGACCACCAGCAACTTAAGAGGCGGCAGCCCCTTGAGTAAGCACACACAGTGTCATGACGGGTGGGCTCTTGAACCAATCAGGACACAGGAGACCAGAAAGAAAACCCTCAAGGAAAGCAGCCCAGGCCTGGCTGACGGCAGCCAAGGGCTTCCCCTTCCCCAGCACTCGGTGACCAGGGCAGGCAGTGGCAGTTTCTCGGGGGGGCTATGGAGTGTCGGCCGCACCCTAGCGGAGGAACACAAGAGCTCTCGTCCATACTTACTGGGGGCTGAAACTCCAGGCACTCTTCCTCAAAGTCTGGGTCTACCTGATGGAAAAGAATCATCGGGAAATTAAAGCAGCCACCGACTTCTCGAGCGCTCGGCCCCGCCTGCAGGACACCGCGAGGCCTGCGGGCGACTTCCAGCAGCCGGGCCCACATCCCTTCCCTCCGGTCACAAAACCAGCATGCCACCACGACACGTGCCACGTTGAGCACCACACACAGAGGGACATCACGAGGTCACGAGCCACACGACAGGGGACAGCCTGATATAAATAAAACAGTAGTATCCGGTCGCCAATCACCCTGCTTATTTCTACTGAGACAGTGACAATCTGTGGCCTCCAGAGCTACGTTCACCCTCGCACGTGACAGCCATCCCGGCCGTGGGCAACCCCACCGCCGGCCCCTCTCACAGCCAGCGAGTGGGGGTCCCGAGAGCCCCAGGGCTCCATCGTCAATGCCAGCTCAGTCTCAATCACCCGTTCTGAAACACGGCAACTCGGCCAGGTCATACAAGTGTCGGCATCCAGGGGCCAGTGCCTGAGACTCAGGCCCCGCGGGGTCCACCGCAGAAGCAGCGCCGCCGGCCTCGCTCCGGTTTGGGACTCTGGGAGCGGCCCCCACACTGGCCCCAGATAATGGGGCGTCGCCGGGCGTGCGACTGGAATGTGAGAGGAACGTGCATTGCATGTCCTCCAGCCGGCAGAGCAGAGGAAGCCCCCACACCGGGCACACGGGAGGACGGCTCCTTTGGCACCGAAAGTAAGAGACATCAGTCAGTTCCTCCCGGCCTTCAGCACTGGATCTCACCTTCCTCCCAAACCCTCGGCAGACATGGAGGGTGAAGTGAACTTCTTTGACCTTGACATTCCCCCAGACACCATCGCCAGACCCCGTCTACCCCATGCATGCTGAGAACCCCATGCCTCACAAAGCCGCCTCACTCTTCCCCCTCAGGGCTCACAGCTCGGCATGCCGCCTCTCGCTCATGCCCGCCAGCGGCAGGGCTGGAAGTAAGATGTGGGGACAGTAGTGTTAAGGAGCAGAGCAGAACAGCAGCCCTCAACCCGGATTAGTGTTCTTTTTTTAAAACAAAACCTAATTTCTCGGGAACTTGCTGGTCCACAGCGCCGCACCGTCAGCTGCGGCCACCGTGCTGTAGCTCACACCCCTGAACAGTGTTACCTTGCAACTCACGTTCACCCCACACCTTGCTGCAAACCCCTGTGAAGACTGGACGTGTTAAGCCTTGTTACCTGTTGCTGTCTGAAAGCGGGGAGAAGAGGCAGAGGAAACGGGACAGTGGGAGGAGGAGCAAGATGTCGGAGCATCACCCTAAGCCCCCAGCTACCCGGCGCCTGCGGGCAAGTGAGGGAAGGGCAGGCATCAGCTTGACAGAGAAAATCTGGGATGCCACTTACCTCTGCGGCTAAGTAATGCCCGGTGGCCAGATGCTTGAAACGGAAGAGGCTGTTCCAGTAGCCCGCTCCTCCGCGGCATGGGTCGTGCTGGACCACCTGTAGGGGAGGAGCAGCAGTCACGGCGGAGGAAGGGTCAGCCGGCGCCAGGACACCACCACAGCGGAGACATCACACACGAGTCATCGTCCAGTAGGGATATCGTGGTGGAAAAAACCAGCGCCTCCCAACGAACCCCTTCTAAGTGCCGGATGTAAGGTCGGAAGGCAACAATGGGAAGGTGCTAAGTCCTGTTTCTGCACGACAAGAGGCGGCCGTCAACAGTACCGTGGTCTTCATTTGATCTGCCCGTCACCACAAAGTAGCAGCCACGATTCTGAAGCTCGTCCACAGGGGGCACAACAGGTAAGAAGGGACTTCGCAAGGCTGCAGGAGCTGTCTGTGCATGGAGCTCACGTGTGACACACAAAAACACACGCTGGCATGTGCGCACAGCCTGACACCCCCGCAGCCCGAGCTCCTGCTTCCAGTCGGGATGGGATCGCTGGCCCTGGCGGCCGGTGATGTAAATGATTAGACATGAATTTGCCACGGACCACAGGGCAGCTGGGTGTGCAACAGGAGTGAGTGTGCTCAGACGGTGCGCAACCGAGTGCACAGTCATGACCGCGGAGCAAAGGTACACAGGGCGGTCTCAGGGCCGTCCTGCCTCCCTCCTGAAGGCCCTTGCGGGTCGGCAGCATCAGGAAAAACCGAAGCAGGGGACCCGGGTGCTAGCGTTGAGGAGGTAGATCAGACTTCAGACACCGGGGTGGCTGGAATTTGTAGGTGTAGAATACACTCAGCAGTGTGAAGGAATGAAATGCTGATACAAGTAAGGTCGTGGATGAATCGCAAGTGATTATGCTGAGTGAAGGGGAAAAGGACCAAAGGGAAAAAAAACAACTGTGTACTGCATGCTTCCATTCACAAGAAGTTCAAGAACAGACAAGTCCATCCCCTGGACACGGGGGAGCTCAGGGGGCTGCCTGGACAGAGGTTCACGGGAGCCCCGTGGGTGCTGCTTGGGTCCCATTTCTTGTTCTTGGTACATGGCTGGTATGTCAGAGGTCCCTTGAAGTGAAGACCTGGGCCCTCTATTTCTGCTCTGCTAGGTCTTGATGAAAACATACGACGGTTGCAGCAATGGAGGGAGAGAGGCGGCCAGCTGCGGCAGAGACTGGACTTGCACGGGGACACTGGGGGAGGGGCGGAGTTCCCTGCAGCAGCTCAGGCCCCGGTCCCTCCACCACAAACCCGCCAAGTCGGTCTCTTCTTGGTCCCACGGTCTGGTTTCCCTCTGCCTGCGCTCAGTGACCATGCGATGGGCAGGTCGCCCATCTTCCCCAAAAAGCTCCCAGGTGATGCTTTTCCCTTGCTGAAAACAACTCTCCAAGCTCCTCCCCTGCCTGTGAATGACAGCCCAGCTCCCTTTGGCCTGCATAGGAGACCCCACAGGAACAGGTCCCCAAGAGCAGTTTGTTCTACTTCCAACACCTATCCCCAGCTCCCAAGTCACTGCATTTCGCCTCAAGGCTGCCTCCCATTTCCAATTCCATGCCACTGTCTCCCGAGAGGGGCCTATTCCGGAAATACACATCATCCCATCAGCACCGGCGCAGATGCTGCCTCCTCCAGGAAGTCTTCCTGAGCCCCTGCCCCCACCTGGAAGTTCTGCCATCATCTAAGCCTGCAGAGCACAGGGAATGGGCCTCTCACCACCTTAACTGCTCAGTTAGCTGGTGGCAACCTTCTCATAAATCCCCAGCATGCCAGTGTCCAGGTATCAGGCTGGGGGGGCATGTGAGTGGGCATGGTTGTGACAGAGAAACAGCAAGGGAGAGAAGAGGAGAAGGAAGAGATGATTCGATGGCCCAGAGAAAGAAACGCCCAGTTTCTGCTGAGCTTGCTTCCGTAGGAGATGCTATTTCTGCCCCAGGAGCCCCTGGTATGGCTCTGGTGTGTGTGGGGAGGGCTCCCAGGAAGCGAGGTGGGTATGGGTATAAGGACCGGGCCGAGGTTTGCTGCTGCTGCTGCCACAGACCCCCCACCCAGGGACCCCAGCCCCCTTACCTCCACCTCCCACAGGGCTTTGGAGCTGGTGGCAGACGTGGCTGACTGCCGGCCGGTGGTCCGCAGGAAGACGTGCTGCTTCTTCCTGTGCTCGTCGCAGGTCAGGAACTTCTCCTGCTCGGCGTGGAACAGCCTCACCACGTCCCCCTGGGTGCGCGCCGGCGGGAGGAGGGACAGTGAGTCTCGGTCAGGATGGGGACGCCGCCTGGCCAGCACCACAGGCCGCCCAGCCCTGCACTCACCCCCTTCAGGATGTCCTCCTTGTTGTCACTCCACTTCATGAACAGCACGACCTTCCAGCTGGTGTTGCAGTTGACGGAGTTGACCTGGACAGAGGCAGGCTCCTTTCTTTACACGCCCCTGGTCGAGACCCTGTCCTCCCATCCCAAACCCTGAAGCTGGCACCCTTGGGATCCCGGGCCCCGCGGGTGCTGCCGGCCTGCCAGAAGCGCTGGGCAGGCAAGGGCACCCTGTCGTGGCATGAGCTGGGATGGACCGCAGGGGTTACGCTTCTTGCCCTTCTGCAACAACAGCCGCCCTTCCCCCAGATCACTGCTTCTGCCGCCAGCAAGTCACGGCCCAGTGTAAACACGTACGTGTAAAGTGGGACCAGCAGCAAAGGCAGAGCTCAGCCAGCACCTACACCCTGCACCTATGCCCTGTGAGGTCAGAGATCCTCCCTCACTGCCCACGGCAGCCCCGTCCTCAGCCTCGTCCAGAAAGCGGGGTGGGCCACAGCGCCCTCAGCACAGACGGAACACCGATGCCTGAGCAGCCTGGCCGACGGACCTGCAGTGCGGAGCTGCAGGTCACATCTGGGACTTGAACCCCCACCTGTCTGGCTCGAGAGCTTGTGTCCTTCCTCCCTCAACAATTGGACAATTATTTGTCACCATTGTCACTGTCCTGTGTCCTGCCCTTGTCAATTTAGATGCTAAGGAAATACACTGCCAAAAGTGAGGCATCCCTCTGGCTGGCAGCGTGTCCCTCTTGGAAATGAGCTAAAGGCAGTCTCTTTGAGAAGACGACTTAGGGACCAAGGGGCACCTCGGGCCAGAAAATTTGGTGAGAGGCTCCCTCCAACGGCTTCAACTGGAAAGAGATCCCCCAGTAATGTAAGGCCCCCAAAACTGCACCCTGGGGTGACAATCACCCCCCCACCCGTCATACAGTCCTGCACAGCCTCCTGGGTGGCCCCAGGCTGCCTCAATGCAGGCCTCGGTTTCCCCACGTGCAGAGCAGGCACGCTGGCCCACGTCACTGCTGCAGCCCCTGTCACAGGGACAGGCCGTGGCCCCAGGGCCCGATCCTGCTGTCCCTCACCCCCCGGCCATGGCCAGGGCCCCCCGACTCACCTCGTTGCAGCCGGGGTTATCCACCAGCTGGTGGCTGCTGGCATGAAGCGGCTGGCCGGCATTGACAGGGTTCAGGACCACCTTGTCACCTATGACCACCTGGAAAGGAAAGGGCCAGGACAGCTTTTCACAAGGCAGGTCAGGAGTCCCAGGTGGAGGGCAGCTAGGCGTCCTCAGAACACCCCCTGGCCGTGGCAGGTCCAGCCGGCAGGGCACACTGCACTGTGACGTCCACAGTCCCTGCCTGGACCCTGAGTGACAGCCAGACCAGCATGGACACCACTGCCCAGTGCCAGCTGCCACGGTCCCCTTCCATGGGGTAACAGACATGCATCAACTGCGCTGACTCGGTCTCAGAAGGCCACCACCCGAGGGAAGACTGTGACTTTGAAAGACCAGAGTCATAGCCCTACGTCTGATGCAAAGATGTTCACACTCCTTTGGGGACAAGCCGCATTGGGTTTTCTCACAGGGCCCATCACACAGATGTGTGTGTGTGTGTGTGTGTGTGAGTGTGTATGCGCGTGTGCGAGCGCGCATGCGCCTCCGTAGCTCCTGATACCCGCACTTATGACGAAGAGCCCCCAAACCGAGGCTCATCCCCACTGTGTGGGACACAGCCGGTACTCCGCATCCCGCTCCACTTTCTAAGACGACAGCCGCAGCCACTGCACCGACCTCGTGGCCCACGAATGGAAAGACACAATTATCCACAAGGACGGCTCTTCGAGCCGGCCTCCCCTCGGCCACGACAGCTCGGCCCAGCGGGCAGGGCTGTGGGACAGGGCAGCTAAGGCCTCGCTGAAACTGGAATTCGAGCCGAGAGCCTGGTCTTGTGTGACTTCAGGGAAGGCGGGGACCGGACCTCACAGGTCCCCCTAAGGGGTGAGGCTCAGCGATTTTCAGTTTGATGTTGTGGCGGAGCCCATGCAACTGGATCGCCTCCGATTCCAAACAAGGTGGAGATAATCCCACAACCCTCTCTCCCTCCCGCTCCGCCCCGGCCCTGTTCTCCACCCTTCTTTACGAAGGTGATTTCCAAACCACAGAGGCATTTCTCGTCCACTAGCCACCCAGACGGGCAGATGCGCCCCGGACACCCACCTACGATCCCTGCCTTCCAGCAAGTTACTGAGGTAATGGCCGCTCGAAGGCTGTTTTCAGACGCCCGGGAGGAAGAGGCAGCCACTGTGTTTAGGGCGCACATCTCTCCCACTGTGTTTCCCAAACAGTGGTTTCCATGGTGACTGCCTGCCTCTGGTCACACAGGAGAAGCCTGTGGTGCTGCTGCCTTTAAAGCTCTCCGGGTCGACCGAATGGAGGCCCCTGGGCCACAGCCCCCAGGCCGCGCCCGGCACTTACGCTGTCCCCGATGGAGCGCAGCTTGTAGAAGGGCTGGATGTAGAACCAGGACCCCTCGTTCCCCGCCTCGTCCAGCGTCACCCGCATGGCGTTCTTCTCCAGCAGTGCCGGCAGCCTCTTGTTCACCGTCAGGTACTTGTTGCTCTTCAGGTGCAGGAGCTGCGGACCCCCGGAGAGCACGCCAGGTGTCAGCAAGCCTCTGAATCTCCCCCGTTCCTCCCAGACACATAAAATATGGATCAAACCTCCCTCCCACCCGAGCTGCCTGTGAAGTTGAAGAACCCCAGGAGTGCCCGAGGCGGGCAATGGTTTAAAGAACAGAAGGAAGACCGAGAGAAGGCGCAGAAGTAGAGGGAGGGAGAACTACTTCAGCTTTCCCAGCACAGCTGTGGCCAAGGGTACCGCCGGCTGCCGGGACCGCAGGGGCCTGGGAGTTGAGCAGCAGCTGTATGAATCCCCTGACACACAGAGGGGACAGCTGGTGAACAGGGTCGCTGAGCCCAAGAAACAGCATGATTATGGGGTGACCCCACGGGGGACAGTCCTTTCATTTGGAAGAACGTGACCACTAGGGATTTCCACCTTGGATTTCTGAGCACCGTGTTCTTGCGTCTTAGGTAATGGTCACACGAAGGGGACAGAAAAAGCAAAGGGCCAGACGGGAAAGGACATGTCTCGGAGTCGGTCTGGCCCCGGAGGCGGTGGCTGAGGTGTCCCGACAACTCTGAGAGGAGATGGTGGGGAAGGTGGAGAATGCACAGCCCTGGAGAGAGGGGGATGGCACCCCCAGCCTCTACCATCAGCTGCCGGCAGCCCTGTTCCTGCGCTGTCTGCAGGTCCCCCAGCACTGGAGCCGGCCCACGGATCTTCTCAGAGCCCCTGGGGCCCTCTCTCAGCTTTGGTCCAGGCCGCGCCCTCCCCTTGGACTCGGGAGTCAGCTCTCCAAGGTCCAAGGCCCTGGACTGGCCTAGGGCGAAGCCGAGCCTGTGCCTTCCTGTCCCCTGAGCCCACTGTCAACGGGATAAAACCCGAAGGGGAAGCAGAGTGGGGCTGGCCGCACGTGACCTTCAGACAGACTGGCACACTGCTTTCACTGCGTTGAGGGGCCCGAGAGGAGCAGCCCAAGGGGCTGCTGTCGCCCACGCGCAATTCCAGCTTCCCCGCACCCGAGCAGCACCGCTCTGTCCCGACGGGGGGACAGACGGGCAGGGGTTCCTGTGTCATTGGTCATGTCTGCAGTCAGAGGACTGCAGTGAGCACAACCTCCCAAAGGGGGAAAATGAAGATAACGAAAGGGGCCCAGTTTTTAGGAATAGGAATGGCTTTGACCCTTTGTGCCTGGGCAAGGTGATGTGGGGACTGGACGAGTCAAGCAAGGCCATGTCTGGCTCTGGACTCCCTCTCCCCCGGCCCTTTCCTGCAAGGGGAGACCTGGACGCACTTCCTTAGTGAAGCCCCCGTCTCCATGTCCTGTGGCATCTGATCTCCAGGTCAAATTTAAAGTCCCCAGAGATCAACAGGTATGCCTCTCCTGAGACAGGGCGTGAGGCCTATCCCCAAAGGCTCCACCTGGAGGCACAGGAGCAATCCAACACCTCTGGTGACGAGACGTGACAGTCACAGAAAGCCCCTTTTCACCAGGCAAGAACTTCCCAGGAGGACAAGTTGAACACAACTGTGACAGCCAGGAAGCTCCCTGCAGGGATGTTTGGACAGATCTCCAATTATCAGCCATGGGCGGGCAGGGAGCGGGTTCTTGCTCTGAGGGGGGCACCACAAAGCCCAGGGGTCCAGCCCACGGAAGCAGCAGCGCCAGACCTTCCACAGGGCCCCGTCCGACTCGTGAGTGCCCTGGAGCGGCAGCCTGGCCGACCCAGGGAGAGGAGGGCGCTAGCCTACCTGGATCACGTTGCCGTACTGGATCACAGTCCCCAGCAGCTTCCTGTTTTCTGTCTCGTTCTGCTTCTTCTCCAGGTCTGCGGCGTGCTGCGCGTGGAAAAGGAAGGTGGGTCACCACGAGGCGACCACGGCCGCAGTCCTCCGCCGTGATGCCGAGCCAAGGTCACCGGTCCACACGAGTGTCCCTGAAGCTAAGCGAACGAGCAGGACCCACAAATCCAACCCTTCGCCTCTGCGTTCTTGCCTTTTCGGCTTTTCAAAAATGCATGTTTCCTTTAAGGAGTTTATGGACTTACCGGCTTAAGGTAAGATTAAGGCATAAGCTTATGTATTTTCAGAGAAAGCTGACTAGAGATGGAAGGGAATTTATATAACCCTCTCGAGACTTGTGAAAGTCTTCCTTGGAAGCTTTGGAGTGAAAACAAACTGAACTTAAAAATGCTGGTGTTGGGCCATTTCCGGCTCTGTGACCCGGAGTGTGTTACTGAGCAGGTGTGTGACAGGGACAAAAACAGGGCCTCACGGGCATCAGAGCCTGCCACGGCAGCGCTCACAGGGTGTCCACTCTTACTATGGACCTCGATTATCATTTATTCCATTTCCACAGCGCTCCCTTGAAGGGAAGCCCATTATCCCCATTTCATAAAAGAAGAAACAGACTCAGAGAGATTTCAACATTTGGTCGATGTTGCTGTGAAAGGCCTTTGTTACACTATTTTCTCGACTTCTGTGTATACTTGAAATTTTGCTTAAGAAGCTCTTTTC
Organism: Tonatia bakeri; assembly: GCA_004024845.1. Lineage (NCBI taxonomy): Eukaryota > Metazoa > Chordata > Mammalia > Chiroptera > Phyllostomidae > Tonatia > Tonatia bakeri. The sequence continues at coordinate 8,792 of PVIA01014933.1, read as the reverse complement.
TTAAAAGCCACGCATTGATGAAATAACAAACAATCCTCAAAGCCACATGTGGGTCAACTCCGGGTTGACACAGTTACGAACGAGGCTGGGAGATATGGCTAGTGCACATTCGGCAGGCTAGGGAGATGGTGAAGCTGAACGGCGCCTCTGGAAGAGTCTCCCAGGGCTGCCAATGTGAGCTGTCATTTTTCATCGTGCACCTGCTCAGTGAGGGTAGCCCTAGAGGCACGCCAGGACAGGGCTACGGGGGACTGGGCTCCCCGAGCCGCACGGAGACTGCCAAGTCGGAGACGAGACTCAGCCGCTAATCGGGTGGGGAGTCAACCCTGATGCCCACTCGTGTGCTCCTGCCCGGTTCCCAGCATGCTCCTCCTCCGGGGTCGCCTCTCTGTGAGGTGACAAGTGTCAGGTGCCTTGGGACAACGGGCCTCTTTCCCAGACAGCGTGCCGGCACCAGACGGGGCCCGTGTGGACTTGCTCTGAGTGCCACCACGTCACCTTGGCCGGCCACTCAATCACACAATCCCCACTCAGCGTCCTATCCCAAAGTGGGGACCACCCAAGCTGGTCGGGGCGGTGGTGAAGATCAGAGGAGAAGCTTGGTAGACACACGCTAGGCACTCGCTACATTGTAAATGTCATTATTATTATTGTCGTTGTTGTACTGGAGTCTCTCTCAGAAGTGCTCCAATGACAAGCCTCCCAGAGGCGGCCGAGCCGGCTGGGTGAGGACCCTTCCGGCTGCTTCGGACTCAGTCAGCACCTGCTCCGCCTCTACCTGGACGCAGGCATTTTGAGGGAGGCAGGTCACTGGAGAAAATAATAAATAGATAAGTGGCAGGAAGCAATCCCAAACCCCAAAGAACCGTACTGTGTGAGACAGGACCCACATCTGTGCCTGCAGATCCTTGTAGATCCACATCCGTCCGGGGTGGGGTCAGAGCCCCCACCGCCACCTTTGGAAGCAGCTGCCAGTCTGCTGTCCTCAGTTAAAAAGGGCGACACCCATGAGGTTTAGGGCTCATCCAGGACTAATTACGGTACAGACACGGCGAGCCCTGGTGTCCCCAGGGTCCTGGCACGGTCACTGCCGCTCCCCCTCCAGGAACACCATCCCTTAGTGTCCCATCCCTCCCCTGTTTCTTCCTGTGCTTGCCCCCCCCCCCCCG
>PVIA01014932.1:0-24705 GCA_004024845.1 Tonatia bakeri | reverse complement strand
GCCGTGGACTGTGGGGAGCACTCAGCGCCCCATCATTGCTCTGCTGTGGGAAGGTGGAATTTTCATCTTGACGGGCTCCCTCCCCTCCCTTCTTCCCTCTTCTCCCCCTTCCCCAGCCAGCAGCCTTCTGGGCTGCCTCCCTGCAGCCAGCTGGTGCGCGCTCAGAAAATCCAAACTCATTTCCATGTGAGTGCAGGGGTATAGTTAAGAAAGCCCCTTTCACTCTGTTGAGGTAGTAGTTTCCTTCTATTACTAGTTTTTGGGTTTCTTTTCTTTTTTTTTAAATTTTGAGAGAACGTCGGATTCTCTCAATGCCTTTTCTATATTGAGATGCTCATGTGTTTTCCTTTCATCTTGCTGATATTATATATTGATCAATTTTCATATGTTGTACCATCCTTGCCTTCCAGGAATAAAATCCCACTTCTTCTTGTGTAATAGCTTTTTAATAAACCACTGAAAGTTGTTTGCTTGTATTTTGTTGAGAAATTTTGTGTCAGTGTTCCGAAGGGTCTGTAGTTTTCTTGTCTCCGTCTGGCTTTGTGTCAGGGCAATCCTGCCCTTGTCAAATGAATTAGGAAGTGTACTTTCCTCTTCGATTTTTTGGAAATTGAAAAGAATCGGTACTAGTTCTCCTTGAAACACTTGGTAGAATTCACCAGTAATGCCATCGGGTTCAGGGCTTTTCACTGTTGGTAGATTCTTTATCACTGGTGAATCCCCTCAGTAGTGATAGTTCTATCAGACCTCCCATTTCTCCGGATTTCGCCTAGACAGTTTTTGTGTTTCTAGGGATTTGCCCATTTCGTGTACATTATCCAATTTGTTGGAGACAACTGTCCATAGCACTCTCTTAGAATCATTTTTATTTTTGTGAGGCTGGTAGTACTGTCCCCATGTTAATTTTTATTTTAGTAATTTAAGTTTTCTCTCTTTTTCTTTAGTCCACCTAGCTAAAGGGTTGTCAATTTTGTTGATTCTTTCAAAGAACCAGCTTTTGGGTTTACTGATTTTTGTATATTGTTTTTCTCTTCTCTATTTTATTTATCTCTACTGTAAATTGTGTTGTCTCCCTTCCTTTTCCTAGTGCTTTATAGTTGATATACAATATTATATTAGTTTTAGGTGTACAACATAGTGATTTGACATTATATACCTTACAACGTGATCATCACAAGTCTAGTAACCACCTATCACCATACAAAGTATGACAATGTCATTGACTATATTCCTTATGCTGCACATCACATCCCTGTGATTCATTAATTACATAACTGGAAGTTTGTGCCTTTTAATTTCCTTACCCTTTTCCACCTATCCCCCACCCACCTCCTCTCTGGCAACCATTAGTTTGTTCTCTGTATCTCTGAGTCTGTTTTGTTTTTTAGATTCCACATATAAGTGAGATCATACAGTATTTATCTTTCTCTGTCTGACTTCACTTAGTGTAATATTCTCTAAGCCCATCTGTGTTGTCTCAAGTGGCAAAATTTCACACTTTTTTATGGCTCAATAACAGTCCCTTGTATGTACATATAGCAAATCTTTATGTATTCGCCTACTGATAGACCCTACAGTTGTTTCTTCGTCGTGGCTGTTGTGAATAGTGTTGCAGTGAACAGAGGGGTGCATATATCTTTTGGAATTAGTGTTTCTTTTTTTTTTTCAGATAAATATCCAAAAGTGGAATTGCTGGGTCATAAGGTAGTTATATTTTTAATTTTTTGAGGAATATCCATACTGTTTTCCGTACTGTCTGCACCAATCTGCATTCCCAGTAGCAACAAATGAAGGTTGCCATTTTCCCATGTCCTCACCAACATTTGTTATTTGTTGGTGTTAGGGGATATCTCACTGTGGTTTTGATGTGCATTTCCTGGGTGATTAGTGATGTCGAGCATCTTTTCGTGTGTCTGTTGGCCATTTGTGCGTCTTATTTGGAGACATGTCTATTCAAGTCCTTTGCCCATTTTCAAATTAGATTATTTGTTTTTTTGATGTTGCATTATATGAGTTCTTTACATATTTTGAATATTTATGAATTTTTGCATTTATCAAAAATATCACTTGCAAATATCTTCCCACATTCAGTAGGTTGCCTTTTCATTTTGCTGATGGTTTCCTTCATTGCACAAAAGCTTTTTAGTTTGATGTAGTCCCATTTATTTTTGCCCTTGCCCAAGATTTTAAAATGTACGCATTTACAGCTGTAAGTTTCCCTCCTGGCAACACCTGTCGCACCCACCGGTTTTGGTATGTTGTGCTTTTGACTCATTCATCTCTAAGCATTTTCTAACTTCCCTTGTGACTTTTTCTTTGAGCCACTGTTAGTTTAGAAGTGTGTTGTTTAGTTTTCATCATTTTGTGCATTTCCAGTTTTGTTGTTGATTTCTAACTTCATCCCGTGGTGGTCAGAAAACATGCTTCATATATCTATTTTAAAAAATCTCCTGAGACTTAATTTGTTGCCTAATGCATGGGCTGTCCTGGAAAATGTCCCATATGATCTTGAGAAAAACATGTATGCTGTTGTTGGGTGACATGTTCTGTATGTTTCTATTAGATCTATTAGTTGGTATTTTGTTGTGTTTTTGTGTTCATTAACCAAATGTCTTGGTTTATTGTGTTCAGTTCTCTATTTCCTTAGTCATCTTTTGTCTGCATGTTCTATCCATTATTGAGAGTCAGGTGTTAAAGTCTCCAATTATTACTGTAGAGCTTCTATTTCTGCCTTTGATTTTGTTATTTTTTGCTTCATATAGTTTGGTGGTCTGTCATTAGGTACATAAATGTTTACGACAATAATTATATCTTTTGTTTTTGACCCTTTTATTAATTTATAATGTTCTTTGTATCTTGGAATCTTTTTTTACTTAAAGTCTGTTTTGACTAATATTAGTATAGCCAGCTGTTCTCTTCTCATTGCTGTTTGCTTGGAATGTTTTCCATCCTTTCACTTTTAATTATTTGTGTGTGTCTTTGGATCTATTGTGGATCTCCTGCAGATAATAATATGATTGGATTTTGTGTTTTTTAATGTTTATACTGTTACAGTTGTCCCAATATTTCCCCGTTCACTTCCCTACACCCAGCCTGCACCCCGCTTCCATAGTCAATCCCCATACCATTGTTCATTCCCATGGATCCTTCATATATGTTTGTTCTTTGACTAACCCCTTCACCTTCTTTCAGACAGACCCGCCTCCCCCCACCCTCTTACTGCTGTCAGTCTGCCCCATGATTCAGCGCTTCTGGTTCTGTTTGCTCCTCAGTTCATTCTGTTCGTCAGGTCCCTCTTATAAGTGAGATCATATGGTATTTGTCTTTCACCAGCTGGCTTATTTCGCTTAGCATAATAGTTTCCAGTTCCATCCATGCCGTTCCAAAAGGTAGGAAGTCCTTTTTTTCTGCTGCATAATATTTCATTGTATAAATGTACCACAGTTTTTTTAAATCCACTCATCTAATTATGGGCACTTAGGCTGTTTCCAAATATTAGCTATTATAAATAGTGCTGCTATGAACACTGGGGTGCATAAATTCTTTTGAATTGGTGTTTTGGGATTCTCAGGATATGTTCCCCGCAGTGGAATTGCTGGGTCAAAAGGTAGTTCTATTTTTTATTTTTTGAGGAAATTCCACACTGTTTTCCACAGTGGCGACATCATTCTGCATTCCCACTAACGGGGCACTAGAATTCTCTTTCCTCCACATCCTCATCAACACTTCTTGTTTGCTGATTTATTAATCATAGCCACGTTGGCAGGTGTGAGGTGATATCTCATTGTGGTTTTTAATTTGTACCTGTCTGATGGCTAGTGATGCTGAGCAATTTTTCGTATGTGTATGGGTCCTCTGTATGTCCTCCTTGGAGAAGTGTCTGTTCAGGTCTTTTGCCCACTTTTTAATTGGATTGTTTGTCTTCCTGGCGTTGAGTTGTATGAGTTCTTTATATCTTTTGGACATTAAATCCTTCTATGTTGTGTCATTGGCAAATATGTTCTCCCACACAGTTGGTTCCCTTTACATTTTGGTGATGGCTTCTTTAGCTGTGCAGAACCTTTTAAATTTGATACAGTCTCATTCGTTTAACTTTTTCCTTTACTTCCCTTGCCCTAGGAGATATATTAGCAAAAATGTTGCTATGTGAGATATCTGAAATTTTACTGTCTATATTTTTTGCTAGGGTTTTAATGGTATCATTACTTATATTTAAGCCTTTTATTCAATTTGAGTTTTATTCTAGTGTATGGTGTAAACTGGTAGTCAAGTTTTGTTTGTTTGTTTGTTGGTTTTTTTTTTCATGTAGCAGTCCAGTTCCTCCCATGCTATTTTTTGAAGGACTATTTTTACTCCATTGCATACTCCTTTGTCAAATATTAATTAATCATTATTTCTGGGATCTCTATTCTATTCCACTGATCTATGTAACTGTTCTTTGCCAGTGCCAGACTATTTTGATTACAGTGGCCTTGAAAAACAGTTTGATATCAGGTATTGTGCTCCTTCCAACTTTGTTTTTCTTTCTCAAGATTACTGATACTATTTGGGGTCTTTTTTCATTCCATATACATTTTTGGAATATTTGTTCCAGATCTGTGAAATATGCCCTTGGCATTTTTATAGGAATTGCATTGACTCATAGATTGCTTTGGGTAGTATAGGTATTTTAATAATGTTAATTCTTCCAACTCATAAACACAGTATATGTTTACATTTATCTGTATCTTCCTCAGTTATTTTTCTAGTGTTCTATAGTTTTCTGAGCACAGATCTTTTACCTCCTTGGTTAGGTTTATTTCTAGGTACTTTTTTTGTTGCTGTCGCTGTAGTAAACGGGATTTCTTTTCTTAGCTTCTTCTGATAGTTCTTTTTGGTGCACAAAAACACCATTGATTTGTGGGTGTTGACTTTGTATCTTGCTATTTTGCCAAATTCACTTATTAAGTCAAGTAGCTTTTTGGTGGAGAGTATAGCATTTTCTTTTTTTTTAAAGATTTTATTTATTTTTATTTTTAGAGAGGGAAGGGAGGGATGGAGAGAGAGAGAAACATCAATGTGCGGTTGCTGGGGGCCACAGCCTGCAACCTAGGCATGTGCCCTGACTGGGAATCGAACCTGCGATGCCTGGTTCGCAGCCCGCGCTCAATCCACTGAGCTACGCCAGCCAGGGCTTAGTATAGCATTTTCTATGCACACTATCGTGTGATCTGTGAATAATGAGTTTCCCTTGCTCCTTTTGAATTTGGATACCTTTAATTTCTTCTCCTTGTCTGATCACTGTGGCTAGAATTTCCAGTGCTATGTTGAAAAAAAGTGGTTAAAGTGGACATTCTTGTCTTATTCGTGATCTTAATGGAAACACTTTTAGTTTTTGCCCATTGAGTGTGATGTTGGCAGTTGTTTTTTTGTATATGGTCTTTATTATGATAAGGTATCCTCCTTCTATTCCCACGTTGCTGAGAGTTTTCATCATAAATAGATGATGGATTTTATCAAATGCTTTTTCTGAATCTATTGATCATGTGACTTTTGTCTTTCATTTTGTTTATCTGATATTACATTTATTGATTTGCAAATATTGTACCATCCTTGCATCCCTGGAATAAATCCCACTTGATCATGGTGTATGATCTTTTTAATGTATTGCTAATACATTAAAAAGATAATACATTAAAAAGGATCCAGTTTGCTAATATTTTACTGAGGATTTTAGCATCTATGTTCATCAGACATATTAGCCTATAATTTTCTTTCTTTGTTGTGTCTTTACCTGGTTTTGAAATTGTAAAAAGAGTTTGGGAGTCTTTCCTCTTCTTGAATTTTTGGGAATAGTTTGAGAAGGATAGGTGTTAGCTCTTCTATGAATGGTAAAATTTACCTGTGAAGCCATTTGGTCCAGGGCTTTTGTATGTTGGGAGTTTTTTGATTACTGCTTCAATTTTGCTAATTGTTACCTGTCTACACAGGTTTTCTGATTTTTCCTGATACAGTTTTGGAAGATTGTATGTTTCTAGAAATGTATCCATTTTACCCAGGTTGTCCAATTCTTGGCATATAGATGTTCATAGTAATTTCTTACCATCCTTTGTATTTTTGTGGTATCAGTTGTTACTTCTCCTCTTTCATTCTGATTTTATTTGGGTCCTTTCATGTTTTTTTCTTGATGAGGCTGGATAAAAGTTTGTCAGGTTTTTTTTTGTTTGTTTTCAAAGAACCAGCTCCTGGATTCATTGATCTTTTGAGTTGTTTTTTTAGTTTCTATGTCATTTAATTCTGTTCTAATCTTGATTATTTCCTTCCTTCTACTCACTCTGGGTTTGTTTACTGTTGTTCCTCCAGTTCTTGTAGAGGTAGGGTTAGGTTGCTTATTTGAGACTTTTCCATCTTTTTTACATAGGCCTATAATGCTATGCACTTCTCTCTCAGGAATGCTTTTTGTGTCTCATAGGTTTTGGGTTATTGTTTGTTCATTTTCATTTGTTTCCGGATACTTTTTGATTTCTTCCTGATCTCATTGTTGACCCACTCATTATTTAAAGCATGTTATTCAGCCTCCATGTATTTGAATGTTTTTGACTTTTTTTTTTCTTGAGGTTGGCTTATACTTTAAAGCCATCGTGTCTGAGAAAATGCTTGATATGATTTCAGTTTTGTTGAATTTGTTAAAGCTTGTTTTGTGTCCTACCATGTGGTCTGTCTTTGAAAATGGGCCATATGTATTTGAGAAGAATGTATATTTTGTGTTCTGGGGGTGAAATGTTCTGCAAATATCAATTAAGTCCATTTGATATAGAGTGTCATTTAATGCCACAGCATCTTTGTTGATTTTTGTTTGGAAGATCTATCCATTGTCGACAGTGGGGTGTTAAAATCCCCTACGATGACTGCCTTGCTGTCAGTCTCTTTCTTAAAGTACTCCAAGATTGTCTTTATATATTTAGGTGCTTCTATATTGGGTGCATATGTGTTTACAAGTTTTATATCCTCTTGTTGGACTACTCCTTTAAGTATTATGTAGTGACCTTCTTTGTCTCTTATTACAGCCTTTGTTTTGAAGTCTATTTTCTGGTAAAAGTATTGTTACCCTGGATTTTTATGTCCATTTCAATAAAATATTTTTCCATCCCTTCACTTTCACCCTGTGTACATCTTTTGTTCTGAGGTGTGTCTCTTGTCAACAGCATATATGTGAGTCATGTTTCCTTATCCATTCAGCTACCCCATGTCCTTTTTTCTTAAAGATTTTATTTATTTATTTTTAGATAGAAGGGAAGGGAGGGAGAAAGAAAGGGAGAGAAATATCAATGTGTGGTTGCCTCTCATGTACCCCTTTACTGGGGACCTGGCCCACAACCCAGGCACGTGCCCTGACTGGGAATTGAACCTGTGACTCTCTGGCCAGCACTCAATCCACTGAACTACACCAACCAGGGGTACCCCATATCTTTTGATTAGAACATTTATTCAATTTATGTTAAAGGTTACTATTGATAGGTACTTATTCACGGACATTTTTAGCTTTCTACATTTGTTCCTCTCTCTCTCTATTTTGTCTTCTTACAATAGTCCCTTTAGCATTACTTGCAATGCTGGTTTGGTGGAGTTGTACTCTTTTAGTCTTTTTTGTTGTTGTTGTTGTTTGTTTGGGAAGCTCTTTATTTCACCTTCTATTTTAAAAGAGAGACTTGCTGGATAGAGTAGTCTTAGTTTCAGGTCTTTGTTTTTCACTACTTGGAATATTTCACGCTGGTCTCTTCTGACTTGTAGTGTTTCTGTTGAGAAATCAGCTGAAAGCCTTATCATAGCTTCCTTGATGTTACTAGCTGTTTCTCCCTTGCTGCCTTTAAGATTCTCTCTTGTCTTTAAGACTTGCCATTTTAGTTGTGATGTGTCTTAGTGTGGGCCTCTTTGGAATCATCTTGAGACTCTCTGTGTTTCCTGAAATTGTGTGACTTTTTCCTTCAAGGAGTTAGGGAAGTTTTCTGTCATTATTTCCTCAAATAGGTTTTCTATCCCTTGCTCCCTTTCTTTTCCTTATGTTATCCCTATGTGATGTGGACTCTGACCAGTAGTGTCATGGTGTTGTGGATGCAATGAACAAATTCACATGGACTGCAGAAGTCTGTGGAGAAAAGGGATGGCATGGCCACTCTCTGAGAGAGAGAGAGCACCCTGACATTGCCTGGACAAGCTTTCATTAAGCTTTTCCGGAAGCATTACATCAAGGCAGGTCCTCATTTAGTATGCACAGGTTTGCTTTAGGTGATTACCATGTACAGATAACAAAGAAAAAGATGTTGCAAATGCAAGGGAAAAAGTGTTTGAACTGGTTACACTTTGTCCTTGGGAGGTTTAGCACAGACTTTAGGGAGTTACTTCAAAGATATGCATTAAACATTTGCTGTCTTAACTCAGGGTGAGGGAGTTTTAGCAAAAGCAGCCTAGGTACAATGCAGGCCTGGTTCCCCATGGGAAAGCCGATCTGTGGGCCTGGCTCCTGTGTGCTGCCTCCAGCCTGTTGGTTTTCCAGACCAGGGCTGAGCCACATTCACCACTGCCACACAGACCGGTTCCCTACACCTATGATGTGAATATTGTTACATTTTATGTTGTCCCAAATCTCCTTTAAACTATCTTCATTTTTTGACTCTTTTTGGGGTGTTTTTTTCTACTTTGTCTTCCAACTCACTGATTTGATCCTCTGCTTTATCTACCCTGCTTTTAATTCCTCCTCGTATATTCTTCATTTCAGATATCGTATTCTTCATTTCCACCTCATTCTTATTAATAGTTTCTATGTCCTTTTTCATGCTGATGTAGTTCCCACCAGTTCCTTGTAGCTCCCATAAAGTTCCTTGTAGCTCTCACTGAGTTCTTTGAAGATCCTTATAACCATTACTTTTAACTCTATGACTGATAAATTGCTTGCCTTAATTTAATTTAGCTCTTTTTCTGTGGATTCCTCCTTTCCTTTCAACAGTGGTTTATTTCTTTGTCTCCCCATTTTAGGTGACTCCTTTTGTTTGTATCTACGTGTTAGATTGACATGCTTTGACTCCCTGTCTTCCTGGGGTGGCCTTCAGTGGTAGGAGTCCTGTGGAACTCATAGTGCAGTCTGCTTGCTCTCCTGAGCTGGTTGTTATAGGGATGCTCTTTATGAAGTTTGTGTGGGATTTCCTGTTGTGTTTAGGTTTTGAATGTTATGGTCTGGTTTGTTGGTAGGTTCTCCCCTACAGCTGGCTGACTGAGTGTCTCAACAGTGACCACATGTTGTATGCTGTTGTACAGGTTATGACAGAACAAAACAACACAGAAGACAAAACCTACATCAGTAACCCCCCCCAACAACAGCAATATTAATGACAAATGTACAAAGATTAATAAGGGTGGAAAAAAGAATAATAATAAATGAAAGAAAAAAGAATATGAGATGACCAATGGAAAGAAAAATGATATTGAGATGATAGAGGGTGGGAAAATAATAAGCATAAGGATAGTAACAAGGTGAAGAAAGGGAAAAAATAAAATTTAATATTAAAAATAAGAAAGGGGAAAAGGCAAAATGGAGTAAGAAAAGGGAAGAGTAAAATATGAGATCTTAGATTAAAATAGTGAAAAATTAGGAAGAAAATAGAAGAAAAAATGTTAAAAAGCTATGTGAGAGAAAAAGTAACTCAAATAATGAAAGAGAACGCAGTGAAATTCCTCTCGGCAGAGTTTAGTGCATGCTTGCTGGCTTCTCCTTCTGGATATGACTGGTGTTCTGAAATTGTTGTAAGCCAATGTCATATGCCATCCCCATCTAGCTCTAGGTAGCCTGTCCAAAGATATAAGCAATCCACAGTTTTTGGCTGCCTTGTTCAGGCTTGGCTGCATCCAGGGTCATTCTTGCTGCTTTGCATTGCTGGCTTTTTATCAGCACAAGGCCCAGGGGTGGGTCAACTAACAACCAAAAGCACCGCAGTTACCGCCTCCAGCTGCCTCTCTCTGCAGTCCTTCCATTCGTCTTACTCTAGCTGCTGATCCAACTGTTTTGAAGAGGGCTTCTGGTGGAACTGGGAGGATGGGGCCTGTATTTCATGTGGAAGGTGCTGTTCAGAATTCAGGGAAGAAAGTGGATGTGTCTTCACATCCGAGTCTGCCACAGGTTGTTCCCTGAACACGGCAGGGTGAAGCCCCGAGTAGGGTAGCAGGTGGGGCCTCCAGCACTCCGAGTTTGGGTCTGATGGCCTTTCCAGGGTCTCTGGTGAGGGGTAAGCACCAGTTCGGTTCCTGGACAGTGTATGGAATGGCCATGTCTTAATGTCAGTGTCCAACACCCCCAAGTTTACCTATGCTGCTGTCTCCTCGGCAAGGGATGAGACGCAGGTTGGGGGAAAGTAAGAAAGATGCTGGGTGAGGAAAGCAGGGTTTCAGAGGTGTGGCAAGTGAGATTCTGGAGAATGTAGCTAGAAGACACTCAGAGGCTGGGACAAGCACTTTGCCCACAGGGTGAAGTTTGTGTTTGTTTTCCCACGGGAGGGGCTTGCTTTTTCTCAAGAAAAAAAAAATGGCTGCTGTGGCATGGTGTTATACCCAAGCACCAGGAACCCAGCATCCCCTCCACACATTTCTTCCCCAAGCCTCCCACTCCAAGCTTTCCTCATGTGACTGTAGACCATGATGCCCTCCCTTTGCCAGAGCCAAAGGTGAGTGTCTGAGAAGGCAAAATCTGTGCATTGGCCCATTAGAACAAAAGAAAGAAAAAAAAGGTGTCTTTGTCTCCAGTGGTCTCAGTGTTTCTCCCATAGGCCAAGAACCCCATGATCTTTCACCGCTGAACGCTATGTAGGCAGGCAATCCCAAAACTGGCACTCTGTGCTTGGGAGCCAGGTCTGAGGTCCAGGCCTCACTCCTGTCTGGAGGAAGGTCCCTCAGCCATGCAGTCACCTCCGCCACTGCCCATGAAATTGGTGCCAGCCTCCACCCATGAAAGTGGTGCTGGTCCCTTTTGCATACCTGCCCTTTCTACCAGTCATGAGGTGATTTCCGTCTATCCTTGATTAAATATCTCCTCTTTAGGAAGTCCTCAGTTGTTTATTTTGGGTGGATGTTCCCTTCTGTATTTTTATTTTCAGCTTGGTACTGGGAAGCACTGCAAAATTAACTCTCCTAATCTATCACAATCCATTGCCATCTTGCCACTGCCCCACTCCCCCCAGTTTTTTAAATTAAAGATTTTATTTATATTTTTTATTTATTTTTAGTTTTTAAAATAATATTATGCTATTATTCTTGTCTCATTTTCCCCCCTTTACTCCCCTGCACCCACATCCCCCCCTTTAGTTCATATCCATGGGTCATACATAAATTCTTTGGCTTCTACATTTCCTATACTATTCTTAACCACCCCCCTGTCTATTTTCTACTGACTATTTATGCTACTTATTCTCTGTACCTTTTCCCCCCCTCTCCTCCTCCCACTCCCTTGTTGCTAACCCTCCATGTGATCTCCATTTCTGTGATTCTGTTCCTGTTCTAGTTGTTAGCTTAGTTCGTTTTTGTTTTAAATGTGGCTGTTAATAACTGTTTGTTGTCATTTTACTGTTCATATTTTTTATCTTCTTTTTCTTAGATAAATCCCTTCAACATTTTATATAAGAGCTTGATGATGATGGACTCCTTTAACTTGACCTTATTTGAGAAGCACTTTATCTGCCCTCCCATTTTAAATAAAAGCTTTTCTGGATAGAGTAATCTTGGATGTAGGTCCTTGACTTTCATAACTTGGAATACTTCTTTCCAGCCCCTTCTTACCTGCAAGGTCTCTTTTGAGGAATCAGCTGACAGTCTGATGGGAACTCCTTTGTAGGTAACTGTCTCCTTTTCTCTTGCTGCTTTTAAGATTCTCTCCTTCATTTTAATCTTGGGTAATGTAATGATGATGTGCCTTGGTGTGTTCCTCCTTGGGTCCAACTTGCTTGCGACTCTCTGAGCTTCCTGGACTTCTTGGAAGTCTATTTCCTTTGCCAGAATGGGGAAGTTCTCCTTTATTATTTGTTTAAATAACTTTTCCACTTGTTGCTCTTTCTCTTCTCCTTCTGGTACCCCTGTGATTTGGATGTTGGAATGTTTAAAGATGTCCTGGAGGTTCCTAAGCCTTTCCTCATTTTTTTGAATTCTTATCTCTTCATTCTTTTCTGGCTGGATGTTTCTTTCTTCTTTCTGGTCCACTGTTAATTTGAGTCCCAGTTTCCTTCCCGTCACTATTGGATCCCTGTACGTTTTCCTTTATTTCACTCAGCATAGCCTTTAATTTTTCATCTAATTTGTGACCAAATTCAACCAATTCTGAGCATCCTGATTACCAGTGTTTTGAACTGTGCATCTGATAGGTTGTCTATCTCTTCATTGCTTAGTTGTATTTTTTCTGATGCTTTGATCTGTTCTTTCACTTGGGCCTTTTTTTTTTTTGGTCTTGGCACACCTGAGCCATGAAAGGTTAAGAGCCTAAGGCAGGTTCTGCTGAAAGGACTGATGCGCCTGACTGACTTGGAATGTGCAGGTAAAAATGCTGGAGTAACTTGTCCCAGTGTAAAATGTCTACCTACATCTACACAACTGTGGTTCCTTAGAAGAAAGTACGTTCTCGGTAAAAGGGATCACAGCTCTTTTTTTTTTTCCTATTTATTTATTTTTAGACAGAAGAGAAGGGAGGGAAAAGAGGAAAGAAATCAACATGTAGTTGCCTTTCACGTGCTCCATACTGGGGACCTGGTCAGCAACCCAGGCATGTGCCCTGACTGGGAATTGAACTGGTGACCCTTTGGTTTGCAGGATGGCACTGAATCCTCTGAGCCAAACCAGCCAGGGTTGGATTCTGTGTTTTTAATCATTCTATTGTAACAATCTCTGTTTTTTGATTAGAAAATTTAATGCATTTACATTTAAAGTAATTACTGAAAATGAGGGGCTTACTTGTCATTTTGTAATTTGTTTTTTATATGCTTTATAACATTTCTTATCCCCCAGTTACTGCTTTACTGGTTTCTTTTCAGCTCGATTGTAGTTTTTATAGTGAAATGTTTAAATTCTTTTTTTTTTTTTTTTTTTTAGAGAGGGAAGGGAGAGGGAGAGAGAGAAACATCAATGTGAAGTTGCTGGGGGACATGGCCTGCAACCTAGGCATGTGCCCTGACTGGGAATCAAACCTGCGATGCCTGGTTCGCAGCCCGCGCTCAATCCACTGAGCTATGCCAGCCAGGGCAAAATGTTTAAATTCTTTATCATTTAAAAGTATTCTATTGCTATTTCCTTTGTGGTTACTATGGGGATTACATTTTACATTCTGAAGTTATAGTGCTCTAACTTAAATTAATAGCAGCTTAACTTTAGTAACACATAAAACTCTTCTCCAGGGGGTGAGTAATAAAGGGTAAAGGAGCCTAAATATATGGTGACAGAAAATGATTTGATTTTGGGAGGGGGGCAAACAATGCAATATACAGATCATGTATCACAGAAATTTACACTTGAAACCTATAAGACTCTAGTAACCAAATGTCACCCCAACAAATTAAAAAAATCTTCTCCTTTATAGTTCCTTCCCCACTCCTTTCTGTTATCACAGAATTACATCTTTATATATTGTGTGCCCCTCAAAAATGTTTAATTCTTTTTAAATTTTTTGAAAGTAAGATTTACTTATTTTTAGAGAGAGGTGAAGGGAAGGAGAAAGAGATGGAGAGAAACATCAACATGTGGCTGCCTCTCGCATGGTCCCCCACAAGGGACCTGGCCCGAAACCCAGGCATGTGTCCTGACTGGGAATCAAACTGACAACCCTTTAGTTGCAGGCCCATGCTCAGTCCACTGAGCTACACCAGCCAGAGAAAATGTTTAATTCTTTAAACTCTTTAAATGCATTAGTCTCTTAAATTATGTAGAAAAAAAAAACCATGTAGTTACTAACCAGTTACAATACTATTTTTAACATAATATACAAAATTTAGTCTCTTTAATTATGTGGAAAACAAAAAGTGGAATTACAGAGGGTTTGGGGTAGGTAGAAAGGTATAGGAGGGATAAATGGTGATGGAAAGAAGCTAACTGAATTTGGTGGTGAACACACAATACAATATACAGACGACATATTATAGAATTATACACTTGAAAACTGTATAATTTTATTAACCAATGTCATACCAATCAATCTTTTAAAGTGGAATATCAAACCATTGTTACGAAAATACTTTTATGATTGCCTATGGATTAAGCTTTACTGAGATCTTTATTTCTTTGTTTTTTGTATATTTTATTTATTATGCTCTTACAGTTGTCCCAATTTTGCCCCCTTCTCTCCAGCAGTCCCACCCTTAGTTCATTTCCATAGGTTGAGCATAGATGTTGTCTTTTCCATTTCCTATACTATTCTTAACACCCCCCTGTCTATTTTGTACCTACCATTTATGCTTCTTATTCCCTGTACCTTTCCCCACTCTTCCCCTTCCCCCTCCCAGCTGCTCACCCTCCAAATGATCTCCATATCTATGATTTTTATCCTGTTCTGGTTGTTTGCTTAGTTTGTTTTTTAGATTCAGTTGTTGATGATTGTGAGTTTGTTGTCATTTTAATGTTCATAGTTTTGATCTTTTCCTTAAAGATTTTATTTGTTTATTTTTAGAGGGAGGGGAAGGAGAAGGAGAGAAACTTCAGTGGATGTTTGCCTCTAGCATGCCTCCTACTGGGGATCTGGCACACAGCCCAGGCATGTGTCCTGACTGGGAATTGGACCGGCAACTCTTTGGCTTGCAGGCCAGCACTCAATCCACTAACCCACACCAGCCAGGTTCTTCTTTTTCTTAGATAAGTCCCTTTAACATTTTATGTAATAATGGCTTGGTGATGATGAACTCCTTTAGTATTACCTTATCTGGGAAGCAGTTTATCTGCCCTTCCATTCCAAATGATAGCTTTGCTGGATAGAGTAATTTAGGTTGTATATCCTTGCTTTTCATGACTTGGAATACCTCTTTCCAGCCCCTTCTTGCCTGCAAGGTCTCCTTTGAGAAATCAGCTGACAGTCTGATGGGAACTCCTTTGTAGGTGACTATCCCCTTATCTCTTGCTTTTAAGATTCTCTCCTTATCTTTAATCTTGGGTAATGTAATGATGATGTGTCTTGGTGTGTTCCTCCTTGGGTCAAGCTTCTTTTGGGACTCTCTGGGCTTCCTGGAAGTCTATTTCCTTTGCCAGATTAGGCAAGTTCCCCTGCATTATTTTTTCAAGTAAGTTTTCAATTTCTTGCTCTTCCTCTTCTTCTTCTGGAACCCCTAAGATTCAGATGTTGGAATGTTTAAAGATGTCCTGGAGGTTCCTAAGCCTCTCCTCATTGTTTTGAATTCTTGTTTTTTCATTCTGTTCTGGTTGAATGTTTATTTCTTCTGCTCCAAAACATTGATTTGAGTCTGGGTTTCCCTCCCTTCACTGTTGGTCCCCCGTTCATTTTCCGTTATTTCACTTTTCACAGGCTTCACTTCTTCCTCTATTTTCTGACCATACTCAACCAATTCTGTGAGCATCCTCATTACCAGTGTTTTTGAACTCTGCACCTGATAGGTTGGCTATGTCTTCATTGCTTAGTTGTATTTCTTCTGGAGCTTTGATCTGTCCTTTCATTTGGGCCATATTTTTTAGTCTTGGTTTGTCCGTTACATAGTATGGGATGGAGCCTTAGGTACTTGCCAGGTCTGGCAACCCACATGGCTGTGTTGTGGCACTGTATGTCGGGGAGGGTCCAAGAGGGAATGATACTGCTTGCTGGGCTCTTGGCCGGCTTTCAGTCACTTCCCCTGCTACCTACAAGCAAATTGGGCCCCTCTGGTGCTGATTTCTCAGTGGGTGGTTTTGTGTATGTTCTAGGACCCTGTGGGTCTCTACAACGAACTCTCCTGTGAGGCTGGGAGTTTCTCCTGCCACCACAACCCCCACAGCTTTTTCAGTCAGAGGTTTTGAGGTTTTATTTACCCACACTAGAATCCTGGGTTGTGCCATCTCTCTCGCTCCCCAGTTGTTCCTCCCAGTTATCCACATGCAAATGTGAGACTGCCTAGTTTACCAGCTGCCACTGCACCCACCTCAGTTCTCTAGCCACCGCCTTGCTGCCAGTCCTCTTTGCCTCGGCTGCTTGTGTCTGCCCCTTGTACCTGTCTGCATGAATGTTTCTTCTTTAATTCTTTGGTTGTTGGACTTCCATACAGTTCGATTTTCTGACAGTTGTGGCTTTTTTTTTTAATTTTTAAATTTGTTATTGTCCTTTTTTTGGTTGTGTGGGGAGGCAAAGTGTATCTACCTATGACTCCATCTTGGCCAGAAGTTATTTCTCATTTTAATGGACTTCCTTATGTGTGATATTCTTGGTATTGTGATTGGTTTGTTCTTCTGATCTTTCTTACAATGGCACATTCCCATGAATATATGTGAATTCTTTGTGTGAAGTTTGTACTTACCTTTCTTCTTTCCCATTGGATGAGGTGGGTTTTGGTAGTGTTGCTCCAAATAGGATTTACATTTGCTTTATAAATCCCAGAGCCCTGGGACCATTTCTTTTAAGTGTACATTTTATTCTATGCAAATTATTTCTAAATAAAGTTGACTAATAATACTAGAGGTAATACTTAATCAAGATAACACTTTGAACATCCTTACTTTATTTTCATGTCTTTAGTCTTAGACTTTTTATTTATGTTTTATTCATACAGATCTGGGTTTTGTTGCTTTATATAAAGGAATGAACTTAATTCAAAGTTCGAAATACAGACACTCAAATGACACGTTACTTGCCTTTTCACTACTTTTTAGCAATAATAGCACCTTAGATAAACCTCATTGGCTAAGATACTGCCACTGTGCAAAGCTTCCCCCTTATTAAATCCTCCCAAGTATACATTTTCTCTTCAATCACTTAATAGAATGTCTCAGTTCCTATGTCTACCATTGGACAGATTTCTTTTACTGTATGTTAAAATGCAGACTCCAGGACAATTTTGGATTATTCTGGGGAAGTCTGGCCACAAACATGCACAAACCTGGGGTTTCTGATTCTTAGGAAAGAATATTCTTTCCCACATCAACTCCCCTTTCACTATCCTGCCCTCAGAACCAAGCACAGAGAACTTTTCTTGTCTCCTCTTAGTGCTCACCCATGTTTGTTTGTTTTTTTCACATAGGGTGCAAATTTTTTAAATGCTTCAACTTTACACGGTGGTTTCAGTTTCAATTTCTGAGGGTCCTGATGGTTTGGTGTTAAAACAAAAGCAGATCAAGGTTTACAGGACCACTAATGTCTCTGGAGAGGTCCCATCAGCTTTCAAGCTCATTGCCTGTTTTCAGTTACCTCTTCATTTCCCATTTCTCCTGTGACCACAGCTATGTGACTTTTTAAAAAAGATTTTATTTACTTATTTCTACAGAGAGGGAAAGGGAGGAAGAAAGGGAGAAAAACATCAGCGAGAAAGAGAAAAATCGATTGGTTGCCTCTCAGACATGCTTCATCCGAAGACTGAACCTGCAACCCAGGCACGTGCTATGACTGCGAATAAAACCAGCCACCCTTTACTTTGTGGATAATGTCCAGCCAAGTGAGCCACACTGGTCTGGGCTATATGATTTTTGATAAGTGTATTGTTTTACACATTTGTTTGTAGCAGGAATATTTACAGATGATTTTCACTTGCTCCCTTGTTAGGCTTAGATATCCACATATTAATTTTATAATCAGAAGTTATTTTAAAGATGCAAATGTGCATTTTTATAATTTGTTCTGCATAGTTACTGACTGCTCTGAAGGTATAATGCATAACTGTCCCCCACTGTCTTACGGATGATTAATGAGTGCCAATGTCTCCGATGCGGACCGGCCGAAGGACGGCGCCCAGACTCCCCGCCGTGCCACTTCTCCAGTCGCTCCCCTTGTCTGGTGTCCAGGCTTCTAACTTCCTCCGGAATCTCACCTTTGGTTCTGAGCACAACCCCTGCTTGGTAAATTGGTTCTCAAAAAACTCATTTAGTATTGGGTTATTCCTTCATTCATTTGCTCACTTAGTGATTTATCATTACAAAGTTTCCAAATATCGTAGTAAGTCAGAATTTAGGTTTACCTCCTCTCCTGGGAGCAACACAGCAGCCACATTTGGCGGATACCTTCTGCCTGAGCTATTCATTCAATGCAAATTCATGTGTCAGGCGAAGGTCAGCTGTTGAAAATAAAGTGGAGTACAAGATAGTCATTGTCCTTCCCCCTATGGAGATTACAATGAAATCAATTAAAACAAGACATTCATGAGCACCAAGTATTTCAGATGCATTTTGAGGAAAACAAAAGAAGACACAGTCCCTGCTTTCTTCTGCAGGCAGTTAGGCACAGCACTGGACAAATTTTAACAAAATACTAAATTATGTGGCTCAGACAGGAGAGGAGGGGGCCTAAATAGGGCTGGATAGTTAGGATTTCTGAAACAGAAAGTACATGTAAAGGTGGGTGTGATGAAAGAAGGTACTTTGGGGACAGCCATAAGGAACCTGGACTAGAGCCTGAAGATGGGCACAGACGTGGCCTCCGATGTTAGGCCCTCCCAGCCCCTGCAGCCCGTGTGCTCTCCCCGGTCCAGCTGGCCTGCTCAGGGCTGCCCCAGTCCCAGGGCGTACAACTGGGATGTTCCAGTTACGCTTTTGTACTGCGGTCAGAAGCAGCTTTCAGCTGCTATGATCTACCGCATTATTTTCTTATATTCACTTTTTTTCCTTTATTTGAATACAACTGAATTAGAATCAGCCTTCATCTTCAACATTTTAGATTACTTCTGCGCAAACATAATCCAATTCTAACTGGGAAGCTAAAACATGCAGTTTCTGTGTCAGGGTCCTGTGGAAACTTCCCTCCCCAGACTTAATCTATGAATGACTATTATATAAACCCCATCACTGCATGCTGGGCATACCTGAAACCCAATGTAGCAACTCCCCTCAAGGAACCCACGTTCCGGGTCTGCCCCATAGGTAGGTTCGCCGCAAGAAGTTGTGGCAAGGAAAACGGAGAGGCTGACTTCGCCGAGCGCACCTGATTCCATCGTGAGGACCGCACAGAACCGTTGGGGGCGTCCGAAGAAGCGGCTAGGGAAAGGATCCTCACGGACGGAGGGTCGGTCGGAGCGGACGGAGACCAGGGTCCGCAATCTGGCCTAGGGTCTGGCAGCCCGCGTTCCCACTTGCCGCGCTGTACCAACGCGGGGCGACCGGCTACTCTGCAGGTCTCCCAGACAGCGCGGGAGTCACAGGGCCGACACGCCACCTAAGGGCGCTCTCTAGCGACCGGCGCCCTGGGACACCGAGAGGAAGTAGGACTCGGAAACCTAAGCACCGAGAGGCCTCTGCGCGGCGTATTTCAGAACACCCAGAAGCCACGCCCTCCCCGTAAGCGGAAGTGTGCGAGCGGCGCTCCGCGCTAGCCTACGGTTTACAAGGGGCGGGGCAGCGGCGGGAACTGCAACTCCCAGAATGCAGCGCTGAGCTTCCTGTTTCCGGCGAGGGGACCGGAGTGAGTGTTTTCACACCGGCGTCTCTGCGGCCGGGTTCGTTCCGCGGGACGGGTGAGGGCGCTGGGCCCGGGCCGCGTGGGCTCGACTCCTGGGGACAAGTTAGCTGGTCCCATGGGAGCGGTGGGGTCGTTGCCACAGAGTGTCCTCCCCACTACTTAGCTATCTGTGACCTTGTGCCGGTCACTTCACCTTTCTGGGTCTCGGCTGCCTGGTATGTAAAATGGGGATGATAATGCCTGCTTCAGTAAACGATTGTGAGGATTAAATGAGATATGGTATGTAGATAAACCTATTCCCTCCTCTGTCACGAATCCGGACATGGAGATACCTTCAGGATGCCTTGGGGCCTGGTGAGCAGCCTGTCAACCTCACCACCTTTTGTATCGTCCCTACTAGAGGACTCTTTGGAAGCAATAGTGATGATAACAAGGGATTTTCTTGCCTTACAAGATTCTTCAAACCTCAGAGTTTCTGATGCATTTGGGGGGCACCATGTGTGCTAGGCAATGGGATCATAAAAGCAAAAAATTCTCGTCTTTGCTTTCGAGAGCCCCCAAGAATGGGTTAGGGGGAAGGTGAGATTGGAAGTAAATAGATATCTGTAACTCTGCCCTGAAGGAATGTGGAGACAACAGAGGAGAGGCAGAGGGGACAGAGGAGGTGACATCTGGGTTGATCTTGGCAGGAGTTTGCTAAGTTTTGCTGAGAGGACTAAGAGAAAAGGAATTACAAGCAGAGTTAGCAGATGAGTAAAGTGAGGGAACTTTGTTTTTGTTTTGAGTGGAGGCTCAGTGGGGGTGGAGTGCTGCTGGGGGCCGCGGGACAGGGCACTCTGGGCAGGAAGGCTGGCAGAGGGGACAGATGTAAGCGTGTTTGTGAGGCTGTGGAGTTTAGACTTATTCGTAGGGTGGTTTAGAGTCATCCGAGGAATTCTAAGCAGGGGGTGACTTGATCACATCTGTGTTTTTTATTTATTTTTTAGAAGATTTTATTTATTTATTTTTAGAGAGAGGGGAAGGGGAGGGAGAAAGAGAGGGAGAGAAACATTGAAGTGTAAGATACATGGATCAGTTGCCTCTCGAATGCCCCCAACTGGGGACCCCACCCACAACCTAGGCATGTGCCCTGACAGGGAATTGAACTGGCAGCCCTTCAATTCACAGGCTGGCACTCAATCCACTGAGCCACACCAGCCTGGGCTTGGTCATTTCTGTGTTTTTAACTGAGTTGGGTGGCAGCATGGATGTTTGATAGGTAGAGGCAAAAGTCAGGGAACTTGTTATAAAGATCTTGTAATAGTTTGAGCAAGAGGTGTGAATCAGCAATGAGGATACACAAGGACAGGGCTGGGTGATCTCATTTGAGATCACAACATTGCTTTATGTGGGCTGATGTTTTCATGTCTCCTTTAAAGATGGAGAAACTGAGGCCCAGAGCGGAAGTTCCTTGCTGTCCATCACAGAATTAGTGGAGAGGACCCCAGATTCTAGTTCTGTCTTGATGCTGCACCCCGTGCTTTTCCTGCAGTGTCACACTGAGTTATCTCTCATCCAGCCTCTTGGCGAGGTGCCGATGGAGTAAGGTGGTAGTCTGTCCTTTAACCACTAAAGAGGGCTAATTTCCTTTGCAGGGAGAAAGAGAGAGCGTGAAAGAGAGAGGATGTCTCTCTCAGACTGGCACCTGGCGGTGAAACTGGCTGACCAGCCACTCGCCCCAAAGTCTGTTCTTCGGCTGCCAGAGACAGAGCTGGGAGAATGTTCACTGGGGGCCTACAGTATTTCATTCCTGAAGCAGCTCATCGCTGGCAAGCTCCAGGAGTCAGTTCCAGACCCTGAGCTGATTGGTGAGTTTCTGTGAACTAGAGATGGGCTATTGCTCTGGTTTCTTTTTGGGGAGGATGCTTGTGGAATTATAAGGGTAAATTTAGAAGTTGGGATTTGTTGCCTCATAATGTGAACACTCTAGGGAAGTGAGTGTTGGGTGAGAAGAAACATATATCAAATAATAAAACTGTTGGTTGCCATTTCAGTTGTGTATTTTTTTAAATTGTTGTTCAAGTATGGTTGTCTCCATTTCCCCCCCACCATCCCCACCCCCCACCATCCCCACTCCTGATCCCAACCCTCTTTGGTTTTGTCCATGTGTCCTTTGTACATGTTCCTGAAAACCCCTCTTTTGCTCCCATTTATCCCCTCCCACCTTGGTTGTGTATTATTCAGAACTACTTTTTCACAAAGTTCCTTAACTATGACATTATCGAATTCTTTCTGAAAGAGTAAGAACTTGGGGTGGAACAGGGAAGGGGGAGCTGGTCAGGGAAAGCACTCCAGTATATGGCATTTTGAGTTGGTCCTAAGGAATGATTAAAACGATTTTGTTTGTTTTGTTAGTTAGAAGGAAGGCAGTAAATAAGGAAAGGAAGATGGTAAGAGCATTCTAAGTAGAAGAAGGAATTAAATATAACAAGTTATATTATTGTATAAAGGCATTCTGTAATAGCTAAGGGGTCCAACTGACAAAATGTGTTTTCAGTCCTGAAAACACGGGGTTTGTCCTTTTTTGTTGTTGCATTTTCCCATTCATTCAGTTGAACAGCCTTCACAGTGTTAAGCTCTGGAGCTTTCTTGTACATAGATCCTGTATTTTATGAGTTTGTACTTGCTAACCATTGTTATTAAAATATATTTATTAAATAACACTACTGTATAAGCATCTATCATTCTCTAGCTGTCTGCCTGATTGAAACAATGTTCCTGGGGGACAGAAACCATCTCAATTGTTTTGAGGAGCAAATATAAATGGACAGTTCTTTTTCTTAGATCTGATCTACTGTGGCCGGAAGCTAAAAGACGACCAGACTCTTGACTTCTATGGCATCCAGCCTGGATCCACAGTCCACGTTCTGCGCAAGTGCTGGCCCGAGCCGGACCAGAAGCCAGGTGAGCGGCAGCTGGCCCTGGGGCAGAGCTCCAGCAGTACCAAGGGGAGGGTCTGTGGGTTTTTGAGGCACAGGCCTGGCTGGCTGGAGCGAAGGGGTAGTTTACTGAAATGGTAATAGAAGATAGATATCTTTATTACTTATTGGATGAGACCACCTTGATAGACAAAATACAGTTTTGACCTTCTCGCTGCCAGTACCACTAATGGGTAGGGTTTTGCTTCTCTACTCTTTAAGTTCATTACCCACTGTTTTAATGGGGTGACAATGTGTGTCTATTTAAGTTTCTTTAGGTTAACGGTTTATTTCTCAGTGAACTTTGTATCTTTTTGTTATTGTTCTCATTAGAAAAAAAGCTGAGGATTCCTTGGATTCCTTTAATGCAGCGATTTTCAAGAATTTTTAAAATGTGCAATACCAGACTTGAGTCAGGGACACTGACCTCTTTTCCCTTACATTGTCAAATAAAAAAATGACAACAGCCAACACAACAATGTCCATCCTGTGTGAATGAATCAAAATTGTACCTTTTTTCTTGTCAGAACAATATATTATATTTTTTGGCATGCTGTAGACTTTCAGTAATTAGCGTGTGTAAGCCGTGAGAGGACGAGAGTTGAGAATCACTGCTCCGATGCTGTGGTTTGTTCTCTCGCTCTCGCATCTCCCAGCAAACCGCCTCAGTCACTGCCTTGCTCGGCCGGCTCACTTCTCCTGCTGTAGCGGCGATTTATTTCTCTGAAACTTGGAAATATTCAAACAGTATTAAAGTAGCTCTTGGAGAAAACATGCAAAGTCTCTAAAGTCTGTCCTTTGGATTTATTCATAAAAGGTGCTGCTTGTAATTTATAATTTAAATTTTGCATCTGTGTTTTAAAAGCCTCCCTAAGGATAAATTTAAACTATATAAAAAGATTAGCTTTGTTAAACTGGCAGTTTGACATTTTTATAGTGTTTACGATTGCCATGACTGGTTATCAGCTTGAAATATACTCTCTTTTTAAATCTAAACATAAAGGAGAAAGACCTTTTGTACTCTGATGGGATGTGAGAAAGAAAAAGGCAGTCTCCGGCATACAGAGCTTAGCCTGGCCCTTGGTCAGGCCTTGGAATGGGAACCATTTCACAGACCACCCACGCCTACACAGCCACTCAGAGACTGGGCTGCATCAAGACAAAAACAAGTGTCCTCTCCTTTGTGAACTGACTCGGACTCTGGCCAGCAGTGTCTGCGGTGTTGTGGGTGAGATGAGACAAACTCACACGGACCACCGAGTCCCGTGGAGGAACAGGGACAGCACGGCCACTCTCTCAAGGGGAGAGCGCCCTGACCCTGGCCTTGACAAGCTTTTACTGGCTTTCTAATAGCATACATCAAAGAAGGTCCTCATTCATTATGCTCAAGTTTGCTTTAGGTGATTATTTTTTACAGATAGCAAAGGAAAGGATGTTACTGATTGCTTCCTACAGATTAACAAGGAAAAATGTTGCAAATGCAAAAGAACGATAAGAGTAACAGGTCTGGTTACACTTCAATCCTTGGGAGAATTAGCACAGACTTCAGGAAGTTACTTTAAAGATATGCAGCAAGCGTTTGCTGCTTCAACTCGGGGTGAGGGAGTTTTAGCAAGAGCAAGCCTGAAAGCAGCCTAGGTATAATGCAGGCCTGGTTTCCCATGAGAGAACCGATCTGTGGGTTTGGCATCCTGTGTGCTACCATGCACCTATGGGCTTTCCCATAGGGCTGGGCTGCATTTGCCATTCCACGCAGATAGGTTCCATATAGTGAAGAGGCAAAAATCTGAACAATGTCCAAACCACAAACATCGCCAAATATCCCTCTATTATGAGTGCTGCTGCTTTCCGTTACACTTACATCCTTGCCCTAGTTTTCCTTTAGGTAATAATTATTAAGGTACCCAATCATAAATGCACCCTGAATTCCTGACAGCATTCAGTCCAAAGCAAAACCACATGTCCTTAAACTTCCCCCTAATCACCCAGCCAAAGCCCAATCCTATAGTAAGTCCTTTGCAAACCCTCTCATTGAGATGCCCCATGGAATTCAGCATGGTATTTGGCATTGCGTGGTTTTGTTTGATCTGGTCTCGTTTCTCCTGCCGTCCTAAGAGTTCCTCGATGTCAGGGACTCCTATCTGTTACATGCTCGTGCCTTGCCCAAAAGCAGGC
>PVIA01014931.1:0-24737 GCA_004024845.1 Tonatia bakeri | reverse complement strand
GAGTGACCAGAGGAGAGAGAAGAGGGATTTCGGGGGGGAGGGGGAGGGGTTTATAGGATCAAAGTTAAAGGACACATGGATAAAAGCTAGGGGGAGGGTGGTAATGGGAGGGAGGTAGGGAGGGGGGTTGGGAGGGCTTGATTGGGTGGGAGGTAGGGAGGAGGGGTGGGAGGACTTGAATGGGAGTAAGGGGGCGAAAACCATACTTGAACATTCATTTAAATAAAAATAAAAAAATAAAAAACAAAAACAAAAAAAAAAGTTGAAGGAATCACAATACCTGATATCAAACTATATTACAAGGCCACTATAATCAAAGCAGTCTGGTACTGGTGTAAGAAGAGACATATAGATCAATGGAACAGAATAGAGAGCCCAGACATAAACTCAAGTCTCTATGGTCCATTAATATTTGACAGAGGGGGCAGGAGCATAAAATGGAGTAAAAATAGCCTGTTCAATAAATGGTGTTGGGAGATCTGGACAGGTGTAATAAAAAAAAAGAAAGAAACTAGACCACCAACTTACACCACACACCAGAATAAACTCAAGATGGAGAAAAAACATAAATAGAAGCCATGACACCATAAAAGTCACAGAGGAAAATACAGGCAGTAAAATTTCAGATATCCTACACACTAATATTTTCACTGACATATCTCTTAGGCCAAAGGATAAGAGGAAAAAATAAATAAATGGGACTACATCAAATTAAAAAGCTTCCACATGGGTAAAGAAAACATCATCACAATGAAAAGGGATCCAACTATATGGGAAAACATATTTGCCTACGATATCTTGGACAAAGGTTTGATCTCCCAAATATATAATGAACTCATACAACTCCGCACCAGAAGACAAACAATCCAATTAAAAAATGGGGAAAAAACCTGAACAGATGCTTCTCCAAGGAGGACATACAGAAGGTCCACAGACACATGAAAATATACTCAACATCACGAGCCATCAAAGAGATGCAAATTAAAACCACAATGAGATATTACCTCACACCAGTCAGAATGGCCATCATAAACAATAAACAAACAACAAGTGCTGATGTGGATGTGGAGAAAGGGAACTTGAGTGCACTGTATGTGGGAATGCAGTCTGGTGCAGCCACTGTGGAAACCAGTATAGAATTTCTTCAATGAAATAAAAATGGAACTGTCTTTTGATCCAGTGACTCCACTGCTGGTATTATACCCTAAGAATCCTGAAACACCAATTCAATAGAACCTAGGTACCCCTATAATAGTAAGCATTACTTACTATTATTTAGTCAAGTGCTGGAAACAGCCTAAGTACTCAATAGTAAATAAGTGGATCAAAAAACTGTTCACATTGTGTACATTTACACAATGGAATGAATATGCAGCAGAAAGAAAGAAGGAACTCCTACCTTTTGCAACAGTATGGATGGATCTGCAGAATATTATACTAAGTGAAATAAGCCAGACAGTGAAAGATAAATAACATATAATATCACTACAAGAGGAACATAATGAACAAAACAAACAAATGAGCAAAATAGAACCAGAGTCATGGAAACATGGAACAGACTGACAGTGACCAGAGGGGAGTGGGGAGAGGGATAATGGCAGAAAGAAGGGGAAGGGATTAGTCAAGGAACATGTATGAATAATCCATGGACATGGACAACAGGGTGGGGATTGACTGTGGGAGCAGTGGGTGGCTGGAGCAGTGGAGAACAATGGGGAGAAAATTGGGGACAACTGTAATAGAATGACAATAAAATACTAAAAAATATAAAGTTACCTGGAATTTTGAAAAAAACAAATGAGGCGCTTTAATTTTATGAAAGGCATTATAGTCAACCCCACTGAAAGTGTGAAGCTAATGGACTTATGATCTTATAATGATGCTTCTAGAAGTACAGTTTAATTTTACATCTTCCAGTAAATACGATCTTTGTTTATTGGTCTATATGAGTAATTTTCCAATGAATTATTACATATTTGGTTTCTTTAGAACC
Source organism: Tonatia bakeri (assembly GCA_004024845.1). Taxonomy (NCBI): domain Eukaryota; kingdom Metazoa; phylum Chordata; class Mammalia; order Chiroptera; family Phyllostomidae; genus Tonatia; species Tonatia bakeri. Next base: position 22,744 of record PVIA01014931.1, on the reverse strand, counting down.
ATTTGTCTTTTACTGAGAAACTCCCAAACCAGTATCTTAAAACTCTTGGTAAATAGGAATACTTATCACTGATTGAATATGAAAGAGCTAATAAATTAACAGAAGGAAAGTTTGTCAGCTAATACCTGTTGCACAATTGTTGTCAATTCCAAGCAGAGCTGTATGACATTATTCCTTGTAACTGAATAGTCTGTGACAGCAGCAAATGGTGACCTATAAAGCAAAAACAAAAACTGTGATTAATAGGAACATTTTTTTGATATGTTCTGAAAAGTAAAACAGCCTAAAATAAGATTTTTAATAGTATGAAATAAATTGTTTACAGTGATAAAAATATTTAGGACATAGTTAAAAATTGAGGGAGATTCTTGGAAGAAAATTATATTCAAGAAACATAATGTTTGTTTTTCCATCAAATTTCTCTCTTTTTTTAGTTCTTAATATTTAGAAGTTCTTTGGTACTTCTTACAAAGTCTCTTTACTACATTAAAAACAAATCAACCAAAAAAGGAGTATATTAGGCAAAAACATTTTTTGCTGCATAGAATTCCATTGTGTAAATATACCATAGTTTTTTGATCCATTCAAAAACAACATTTTAATTTACTTTCAAATGAAGTGAAGATTTTGAGTATGGTATCTCTTTGAAATATTCACAATTAAGGGCTAGTAATGGTAACTAATACCTACCAAGGACTTACTATGTGTCAGTTACTTTTCTAAATGCTTTACATGTACTAAATAATTTTCACAACAACTCTTGTAAGATAGGCGCTACTATTATTCCCATTTTACAGATGAGAAACCTGAGGTAGAAGAAAGGTTAAGTGACAAATAATATGTGCTGAAGCTAGTATTCATACCCTGGAATCCTGACTCCAGAGGTCACCACACATGTAGTTAAACACTAAGCTACTGCCTCGATGAACTCAAATAGATTTTATCTTGTACTAAACCAATTATATGTCACTTCACACTCTTTTAAGAACAAGTTGATATATAAATAATAAATGTACGCTGGTATAAGGCTATATTTTCAAGACTGTTATAGACAGCAGCAGTGTTTCCTAGCAAGTGTTTTACTATCAAGTGAATTCACAGTGGCTTTACATTACTCCTTATCCTCTATCTTGTCTGTGAATGCCAATCAGGTTTTTGTGAGGCCAAAACTTACAGGATTTGAGAGGCTCAGTTTACAGAAAACAAACAAAATCACAAATATAAAAGAAGTTATGGGGGTAAATGTTAGTCAAATTACTGGTATCTTAATCTATTAATCTCTCTTTAGGCAATTTACTAGAAATGCTTATAATAGAACTGTTTTGTGGTTACAAACTGATTTTTTTAAAGGGTTTAATTTATTTTTAGAGAGAGGGGAAGGGAGGAAGAGAGAGAGGGAGAGAAACATCGATTGGTTGCCTCCCGTACTTCCCCAACTGAGGACCTGGCCCACAACCCAGGCATGTGCCCTGACTGGGAATTGAACTGGTGACCTTTTGCTTTTGTGGGATGACACCCAACCAAGTGAGCCACACCAGTCAGGGCATGAACTGAATATAACTCTCTTCTAGAAAACTCTACAACTCAAGCACTTCCCACTGTTACAAATGTCCATAGAAGAGAGAGGTCCTTTATTGGTTATATACTTTTAAAACAGATTTTTTCATTTATATTTTTTAAAATTTTGGTCATTCTACTATCTATGAAATGGCATACCACCACAGATTTAATTTGAATTTCCCCAGTAGTTATATATATTTTCCATATAGATGTTATACATTATCTATATCTAATAGTTATCAATATTCCTCTAACAAATTTCTAATCAGTAATGATGCTGAACATCTTTATTTGAATATCTGTTATTCATAGTGAAATATCTGCTTAAGCCCTATGCCCACTTTCTATTTGGACTCTTTGTAATTTTACTATTGAGTTTAGGGAGTTCTAAATATATTCTTTATGCAAGTCCTTCATGAAATAAGTGATCTATAGTATTCTTTCTAAGCCAATGACTTGGCTTTACATCCTTTCAAACAGGATCTTTAGGCAATCAAAGGTTTTTAATGAATTTATCCATAATTTATTTTCTGGTGTTATATATAAGAAATCCTCACCTTAATGTAAGTCAATTTTTCTTTTAAAATTTTATAATTTTATTTTCTACATTTGGATCTATGATTCATTTTAGTAATCTTTTATATAAGATGAGAGGTTTGGGTCAAGGTTTACTTTTTTCCTAAGCCTATCCAAGTGTTCCATCAGCATTTGTTGAAAGACTATCCATTTTCCACTGAATTGCTTTTGTTCCTTTGTCAAAAATCAGCTAACCATACTTATAAAGGTATAGTTCTGAATTTTCTATGTGTCTATCCTGCTACCAATACCACAGTTTTGATTACTGAAGTTATATAATACTTAAAATAAAGTAAATTAATTTCTTTTCCTAACTATCCTAGTTTCTTTGCTTATTAGTATAAATTTTAGAATCATATTGTATATAGCTATAAACAATCCCACTGGGATTTTTATGTGAATTTCTTTAAACCTATAGGGAGATTTGAGGAGAACTGACATCTTTACTAAGCTGAGTCTCCTACTACATGAATACAGTATGTCTCTCCATTTATTTAGGTCTTGTTTGATTTCATATCTAAGTGTTTTACAGTTTTCATGTACAGATCCGTAGAAATTTTGCTAAATTTATATGTAGGCATCTCATTATTTTTTGAGTAACTATAAATTGTACTATGCTTTTAATTTGGTGTCCAATTTTTCATTGCTAGAATATAGGAATATTAATTTTTGTGTATAGACTTTGTATCCTACAATTTTGCAAAATTTCCTTACTAAAAAGATGTTTTATATATACTTAGAATGTTCTCTTTTTTTGGTAATTCAGTTTTAATTTATTTTCATGATGTTTTCTTTGTGATCCAGATATATTAAAATGCAAACAAAATCAACTTTCCATGATATATATATATATCAGGGACTGGCACTAAAAAGTTTTTCAGACTGCAAATGAATTATGCAAATGAAACATCAAATGGAGATCCAGTTATCAAAATAAAAGCACTCAACATATTAAAAGTTCACAATTATTTGTTTAGAGTTCATAAAAAAGTCAGCTTGATTTAAAGAACTATTGCAGAAAAATGAATACATTGTTAATTTATAAAAATTAAAGAGTTTGAAACAAATATTAAAAAGAAATGTATACCTTTATTAGAATGGTGTTAGCCTTTAAATAAATGAATTCTGGTAATCAAATTACTCATTTTTTAAATAAGAAATGACACTACAGAACTGCAATACAGGTCCAACAGTCTCGTCTTTACTTTTCCTTTAAAGCAACAAACAGAATGCGAGTAATCAGAAAGCACTACTAGGTATCAGTTCATCCAAGATACTAGCTTCTTAGTCCCTAAAGCACTTGCAAAGAAAACCATTGGCGCAGCACAGGGGGATGGAAGTAATAACTGGAATCCCATGAGCATTTGTGTATGTCAATATCTTAGAATTTCCTACACACTGACACACATTAACTGCAAATAGGAAAAGATTTATTTTTTTCTCTCCAATCTCTATGCTTTTTATTTCCTTTTCTTGCCTACTACACTGAATATTACTTCCTACACATTATTACATAGTAAGGGTGAGAGTACACAGCCTAACCTTTTCCCCAATCTTGGGAGGAAAATATTCAACCTTCCACAGTGAGGTATAGTGTTAGCCATTGCTTTTTATACATGCTTTTTATCAGTTGAGGTATTACCACTCTATTTCTATGTTGCTGAGAATTTCTCTAATTGGGTATAGGATTCTGCCAAATGTTTTTTTTTAACAATAATGAAAGGATCATATGATATTTGTTCACAAGCCCATTGATGTGGTGGAATATACTGATTTATTTCCAAGTGTAGAAGCAGTCTTGCATACCTGGAATAAATCTCACTTAGTCTTTGTGAAAAATTCTATATATGTGCAGTTGAATATGATTTACCAATATTTTGTCAAAGATTTTAACATGCAAGTTCATTAGAAGTAGACTCTATATACCACAGTCCACAGTCCATGTTGGCTGGAGCCATTGGTAGACATGCTTCATCTCCTCACACAACCATAAGAAGGAAAATTTCTTCTTTTTATGGCCAAGTAGTGTTCCATTGTGTAAATGTCCCATAGTTGTTTTACCTACTCATCTACTGACCGACACTGGGGCTGCTTCCCTATTTTTGCAATTGTAAATAATGCTGCAATGAACAGATTTCTGCTCCTTTATCATTATTATTTTCTTCCTTCTGCTTGCTTTGGGCTTATTTTGCTATTATTTTCTATTTTCTTAAATTTTATTTTATTGTAAGAATACTTAACATGAGATTTACCCTCTTAACAAAATTTTAAGTGTACAAGACAGTTCTGTTTACTATAGGTACACTCTACAACAGATCTCTAGAACACATTCATCTTGCTTAATTGAAACTTTATGCCAGTTGATCAGCAAATATTTTCTATTTTTTTGAGATGGAAGGTTAAATAATTAATTTGAGATTTTTTTCTGATATAAGTATTTTGTGCTGTAAATTTCCCTTTACGCACTGTTTTAGTTGTGTGGCACAAAAATTATTTATTTTATTTTCATTCTGTTTAATGTATTTATTTTTATTTCCTTTGAGGCTTCCTCTTTTATCCATGGATTAAGAAGTATGTTGTTTGATTTCTAGTTTTATTCCATTACTGTTAAAGGAGACTTTCTGATTTCAATTCTTTTAAATATATTGAAGTTTGTTTTATGATGCAGGCCTATCTTGGTGAATGTTCTATAGGCACTTGAAAATAATTTGTATTCTGCTGTTGTTGGATCAAAGGCTCTAAAAATGTCAATTATAACTTGTTGTTTGATGGTGTTCATCAGTTCTAACTCTTACTGATTTTATGTCTAGTAGTTTTATCATTTTTTGAGATAGTGGAGATGAAGTAGCTAACTATGATTGTAAATTTGCCTCTTCTAGTTCAGTCAGTTGTTGTTTCATGTACTTGGAAGTTCTGTTGCTTGGTATATACAACTTATCAGCAATATTTGTTCTTTTTTGAATTGTCATATGACTATCTACTACATTTTGGTGCTTTTTGTTTTAATTTAAATGTAATATTCACATAATACACATTAACACTCAGCTTCTCATATGTGTTTGTTGGAAGCATTTTTCCTAGTTTGTCATCAGTCTTATACTCTGTCATGTTTTTCAATTTTATGTAGCACTATATTTCTTTTATTTTAATCTTAATAAGTTGCATCTAGAAGTCATTTTTATCTATATTTTCTGCTAGTTTTTCTTATGAATTTATGTTTTCCACTTAAGTAAATGATACACCTAAAATGATTTTAGTGATCAGGCAGTGTTCTATCATTATTTATTTTCCAAAAGCTTAACTAAGTGCTACAGTACCACTTATTAAATTACTCTTTCTTTTTCCAATGATTTTAACATTGTTTTCTAAATGACTCTATATACCGCAGTCTACTGTAAACAGTCTAATAATCTGTTTATTCCTATTCCAACACTCAATATATTTTAATATGTATATATTATTCTTATTTTTATATATTACTAAGACAGAAGACATTATGAGTTCAAATAAAGTTAATAATAAAATATATGCAATTAATCTATGATGTTAGTTTAAAAAATTAACCCATTTAATTTTAAATAGGACCAGCTTAAAAAATCTCTCTTAATGGAAATAAAGAACAAACTGATAGTAACCGGAGGGGGAAGGAGGATAATGGGGAAAAGAAGGGGATGGGTCAAGTCAAGGAACATGTATAAAGGACCCATGGGCAAAGACAATGGTGGGGGGTGGGGATGATTGAATGTGGGAGGTGGGGATATAGGACAGGGGAGAGTAATGGAAGAAAATGGGGACAACTGTAATTGAATAACATTTAAAAAATCTATCTTGATGGAAGATTTCTAAACCTGAATTGTAGAGATGGTTGCATACCTCTACCTAAATTTACTAAAACTCATTAAACTATATACTTAAAATGGGTACATTTTACAGAATGTGAATCAGGCCCCTATGAAACTGTTTTTTTTTTAATGATAAAAAATATGAGCACTTCTAAGAAAAATCATTAATTAGAAATATTACCGGAAGACCACTTTTTGCTGTATTGAAGCATACAAAACTCAATTTAATTAAGAATTCAAAATGTTTCTGGCGTTCATAGAGGGTTTGTGTGTCTAGGTTTGAAATGGTAAAAGTCTGTTAATAAAATCTAAAAAATTCATTCACGAATGGTGAAATGAAATATAGCATGAAATTTTCCATGAATACTTAAAAGATTCTCATTTGTTCTTCAAAATATACCAAAAGAAAAATACACTGATGATTGAATACCTATAGCAAACTGAATTCTAAAGCATGTTTATCCACTTTCCTGACCATTCATATTTCAAGTAGAACAAGCTTCTTACTCAAGATTAAATGTCAAGGAGACTGGGAAAAATTAAAACATGCACTAAGGAAAACACTGATTTTATTTTGTAGTGAATTCCCCTAAAGTTTTCGTTTTAAAGACAAATCATACACAACCATGCAAAAACCATTCTTAGCCAACAGATATTATTGTTTAGGGTGGCAATTTTGGCTATATTTGTACATTAAAACGGCTGACAGTGTTCCAATCTCTGTGAATTACCAAAGATGATCACTCAGTCATGACTTCATGATCATCTGTGAAATAAAGAAATGAATCTTTATAGAAGAACTGAACATAATCAGCTCAAAAACAAAGCAAACTAAAGTGAGGAATTTATTCTTAACTATAAGAAAAACTCAAGCTGGAGCTCAGGGTACTTACAAAAAGAATACAGTGACTTTCAGCAAAAAGAATACAGTGACTTTCAGTACAAAAATTAAATTCCATTAGTAGATGAGTGGATAAAACAACTATGGGACATTTACATAGTGGAATACTACTTGGCCATAAAAAGAAGGATTTTACCATTTGCGACAGTATGGATGGACCTGGAGAACATTATGCTAAGTGAAATAAGGCAGTCAGAGACAGACAAATACCATATGATTTCACTTACATATGTAAAATTTAATGAACAAACTGAACTAATAAGTGAACTAGAGACAGACTCATAGAGAGCAGGATGACAGCCAAGAGTGGGAAGGGTAGGAGTGCAATCAAGGAAAAAAGACTCATGGACATGGACAACAGTGTGGTGATTATGGGGTTGGGGGAGGTTAAGAATAATACAAGAAATGGAGAAGCCAAAGAAGTTATATGTATGACCCATGGACATGAACTAAGGGGGGGGGAGATAAAATCCTTGATTCATCAATAAAAGGCTGTTACAGAAACTATCCTACTTAGTTCTTAAAAGTTAAGCAATTTTCTTAAATCACATGGATAATACAATGCTTGATACCTCTTTCTAGTGTAAAGGTTTATGGTCCTATAAGAAATTATTCTTTGTATGCTTTCAAACAAAAGCATTACATTTATGAAAAGGTTACTGATGGTTAAGAAATACTAAACAAATTAGAAGCTAACAAGGAGAGATGAAATGTTAAGAAATTAAGAAAATTGGAAAGGCCTTACTGTTTCTCATCACTGCTGAACCTAAAGGGCAATTTGTAACAAGAGATGCACAGTAAGAGCAGTGAGCATATGAGAGGAAATAAGACCCAACAACAATGAGCTGAAGTATCTAAGAAGAGATTAGTTCAATCATTGTCTTAGATAAGGCAAAAAAGACTTCACAAAAATCTTATTTATTTTCCTCAAAGGAAAATTTTTTTCTTTAGCACCTGTTAAAGAAGAAACAATAGACCAGAAATGGAGTCACTTGAGCTAAGTCCCATATCAACAAACCAACAAATGGTGGTTTCAACTCCCAAGGAGTGGCATTTTAAACCAATCACCTGAAATTTTTCTGATCAACACTAGTGAGGTATTCTGTCAGATAAGACCCCTAAAGTCCCTGGCCCCTATGGGAAGGTGACCTTTTCTGAAATAATCCTTTTGTTTGTAATTTCCTCCCCAACTTCTGCCTATAGGGGTCTTTCATTTTGTACAGCTCCTCTGAACTTTCTGCTTGCTCAATGGGATGCTGCCCAATTCATAAACTGTTCAATTAACACAATTACATCTTCAAATTTATTTAGTTGAATTTTTTAACATACCCTGACTTTTATGGATTAAACACTCTAAAGGTTTTCAGTAATATAAAAAGGTATCTCATTAATCCCTTTAAAATAGAATGGTCTTGAAAGATATTTCAGGAACAATCAGAATTAGGAGTTTATGCTAAAAATAAGAGGAAAGGGTAAACTTTCACTATAAATAGCAAAATAAACTTCTATAAATAATACTTCTGAACATCCTTAATGATGTTACTGTACAACATTATATATAAAGTGATCTGTAAACTTCCAAGTATAGACTGATTTGGCAAAGACATATAACACTACAAGAAAGATAAGGTGTGAAAAATAGCAGAATGCAGGTTAAAAATAGACAAGTAAACCATGCATTGGAAATGAACAGTAGACCTACCAACTGTGATTCATCTCTGAGGCTTTTCCTCTGGGCAAGTCTGCTGTTTCACTCAAGTCAATATTTTAAATTGGAGGAGAAAAGGAAATTTGTTGGACTTAGATTTTATTTTTGTTAAGAAATGTAGGAAACTGGTGTTTGAAAAATAAATCTTATTTCATGAAAGCTCCATGGAAATTGGAGTTTTATGAATTGTAAACATTTTCCCCTAGCATCCTACCTCTTAAGCCTTAAACATTCAAGTCTTTCAATGATATTAAAAGATATTTCATTGATGTCTTCAAAGTAGAATAAGAAATAAACTTTCTCTTTTTTTAGATTTTATCTATTTAATTTTAGAGAGAGGGGAAGTGAAGGAGAAAGAGAGGGAGAGAAACATCAATGTGTGGTTGCCTCCCAAGCATCCCCCACTGGGGACATGGACTGCAACCTATGCATGTGCCCTGACTGGGAATCGAACCAGCAACTCTTTGGTTTGCAGGCCCGTGCTCAATCCACTGAGCTACATCAGCCAGGGCAAGAAATAAACTTTCAATAAATAAAAATTCTACATAGCAATTTGAATTATGATGGACAAAAACAGAAAAATGGAAATCTGTGGAATTTGAAGAGAAATACCGAAATGCAAATAAATGCTTATATATGCTTCATTCCTAAGGATCATTTCCTTAAGATCCTTAAGAATTAGTCAGCATTTAATAAAAGATATAGCATGAAAGAGGAACATGGTAAAGGAAAAATAAGGACTTTTATATCGGACAAAAATAGATTCAAATTATAATTTTCATACAAGATGAATGACTTTAGGCAAGTTACTTAAGATTTTATATATAAAATGGGGATAATGAAACCTGCTTTGTGAGATGTCAATGAGTTGACATATGTAAAGTATCCAGTTCAGTATCCACAGTTAAAGATTTTTGCTTATTTTCTTTCCCTTTCTCCCCTTTTAAGTGACATAAAATAAAAATTGCAATAAAACCCTATCATACTGCTGTCCATACAAGTTCTTTCCAAAATGTAACAAACTTTTAATGCCAAAAATTTATTGCCTTAAAAAAATTAAACCAGTTGTTTTGCATCAAAATAACCATATTTAACTGACAGAATTATACCATATTATATAGCAAAAGAATAAACTAAGGTTATAGTCAATACTTGATTGCAGTGGTCACTTTAAACACTCCATATTAAAGCAAATCTATACTGACAAATCAAAATATTAAGAAGTTTTGATGAATAGCATGGCTATGGAACTGTAAGTACTTAAGTTCTAAGTTCTTCAAAAGCAAACAAATATAAAAAATAGAGAAAACATATTCTTAATCTTATATGAAGAGAGCATAGAGATAGATTAATTCTGTTTTAGAACTTAAAATAAAACATGCCCTAGCTGGTGTGGCTCAGTGCACTGAGCATTGGCTTGTGAACCAAAGGGTCGCTGGTTTGATTCCCAGTCAGGACACATGCCTGAGTTGCAGGCCAGGTCCCCATTATGGGGTACGTTAGAGGCAACCACATATTGATGTTTCTCTCCCTCTCTTTCTCCCTCCCTCCCCCTCTGTCTAAAATAAATAAATAAAATGTTAAAAAAACAAAAAAAATTAACTAAATTAATCTAGAAAAGAGTAAGGAACTTAAATCATGATTCTACAAGTCATCAACTAGTTAGTTTTATTAGTGTTTATCCTTTGAGTTTACATAATAGGAATTAAATTGTATATATGCCTTTTATATAGCTGTTGTGAACAAAGTCAATGAATTATAGAATATTAGTGCTTAGAAGAGAACTTCAAATTCTGTAGATCTTATATCCTTATTCTAAAACAATAAAAATAAAAACAGAGGTTAAGTTCAAGGTTATCCAGGGCTTGATGCAGAGATGAAACACAACCCTTTATCAACTCCCTGCTCTTTATAATACTGAAATACATCCTGCAGGGATTCACAGTAATGGTCATGGGGAACACTGCTTTTTTGGCTTTTCTAACATTGACGAATGTGTTTTGTTTGCTGTGTAGTTTGTAGGACACAATGAAACACGATGGCATGTGGAGTGTTGTCTTGCTCATTTGCTGCTACCTAAAAACATTTTTTTTCCATTGAAAGGATTACAAATATAAGTTAAATACAAACATACTAACAATTGCTAATGAAAGTCTGAGCTATGTGTCAGGAAAACAAACAGCCTAAACATCTCACCTGGCAGTTATAGATAAAATTGTATTACATTTAAATTGATCTTGAGACCTTCAGAAATGTATATTGGCGAAAGAGCAGTTAAGATAATTATACAACTCATGGCAAGAGGAGAAAACCAAGTCAAGCTCCCAAATATAGAAGTAGCACTTATCATTTGCCTTTGATCTGTTCTATGACCTCTAAAGCATTAAGAATCTATGAAAAGGGGAAGTTAATATGATTCAAAAATCTCCTGAATAACAAGCATTTCACAGAAAAATTTGTTCAAAGAGGAGTTCTCACTTACCTTTAACTTACAGCCAATTCATACATTCTAGAATTCATGTCTAAGTAAAAACACTAAACTGATGCTGGTAACATCCCACACTTTCAGTTCTTACCCTAATTAATCTCAAAGCAGCATTTAACCCTACTGACTGCTTCCTTTCCCCTCTAAAACTCTTTGCTCACATCTTAAATGTCCCTTTACACACATACACACATAGGAATTATCTGAGGTGATGAATGTTTTAACTAACCTTATTGTGGTAATCATTTTGCAAATCAAATGTGTATCAAACTATTACATTGAACACCTTAAACTTACACAATGTTATCGGTGAATTTTATCTAAATAAAATTGAAAAACTAAATAAACATTGAAATCTTAATAAAAAGACAATAAATGAACAAAGAAACAAACAAAAACCTCTTTACTGCCTTTGCTTCCCTGAAACCACTCTTAACTGATTCTCTCCTACCTCTCTAGTTATGTCTTGTTATTTTTTTTCCATACCTGAACTTCGAATCATCTTTCAGTTTTCGGTGTCCAGAGAGCTCATTCCTCACCTCAGCTCTCTTAATTCACTCAAAAATATTTATTGAGCACCCACTATAGGAACTTGTCTGAATAAATGAGATATCACTGAACAAAGCAGATGAAAATCCCTACTGTGTTCAAGCATATATAACATAAAGAATAGTCAGACAAAAACATTAAAAATAATACATAAGTAAGATATGTAGTGTGTTAAAAGGATTTAAGTGTTGTGGAAAATAAATAATATAGAGTAAGAAGAATCTATAACTCTCCTTAGACCACCAAATTGATATAACTGTGACTTTAACAATTACCTATATTTTAACTATTCCCAAATTTCTATCAACCATATATCTATTATGAGCAGCAATACTTTAAAGACTTTCTCACTTTAATATTCTCCAGTCACAATTTATAATGCCTGACACTCAACTCAATACTTGTCTTCCACCATGACCTGTTTCTCCTGTCTTGATAATGGCACTACCATCCAATGGTTCAGCCAAGTCAGATACCTTTTATTTAATATCTGCTTTTCACTTAGTCTCTAGATCTTACTTATCAACAAGTTTTATTTATCTACATAAATATCTCCAATATTCTTCCATCCTCACTGCTGCTTCTCTAATTAATTAAAAATCTCAATAAATAGCAGTGGAGAGGATCAATTCTGTAGTCAGATGTCTGGACTGAATCCTGGCTCCACCACTTACTTGCAGTTTGGTTTTGAACTTAACCTCTGTAAGTGCTAGTTTTCCTACCCTTAAAAAAAGACAACCCTTCTATAGTTATTTTATTGGGGTGGCTGGAGGTATTAACATCAGAATCACCAACAGTAGCAGCAGCATGACTCATTTCTAAAATACTCTCTTAAGTGGTTTTCCTTTTTCTAGCCTTACTCCCAGCACTGTAGACCAAGTAATATTCAAAATTCATAGATCTGAACACGATGACCCTAAATAGTTCTCCATTGCCTTCAGCATTAAGTCCAAATTCCTTAGCATGACAAAGAATTTTTTCTTTTTTCTCTATCTTCATCTTTCCTTTTAAAAACTTAAACTATTTTTTTTATTTTTTTAAATTTTAATCATTGTTCAAGTACAGTTTTCTCCCTTTTACTCTCATTCCAGCCCGCTCACCCATCCCTCCCCACTTACCTCCCATTACCACCATCCCCCTAGTTTTTGTCCATGTGTCCTTTAAATTTGTTCCTGCAAACCCTTCCCATTTCCCCCTGAAATTCCCTCTTCTCTCTCCTCTGGTCACTTTCAGCTTGTCCCCTATTTCAGTGTCTTTGACTATATTTTGCTTGTAAAAACTGAAACTATTAAAAGCATCATTATTATACAAAAGTTAGCTTGGAGCTGAACTTTTCTGTGAAAGATCTTCTGAATATAAAGTTTAGCTTTCTTTTTTTCAATTTAAGAAAAGTCTCAGTTGATGATTTTTAAGTTATCACAAGGTTGTCTTTTTCCCAACAAGTACATATTTCATTTTTATGGTCAAAATGTTAAGTGGCATTTGATTTAATTTTTCATTGTGATATGATATAACACAAAATACATATTTTGAGAACCTTCGCAGCAATAGAAGCCAAACAAATGATTTAAATTATTCCTTCAGGTTTTTGTCACATTTCATCTTCCTATGAAACAAACATAAAATACCACTGATTGACTTCATGGATTGCTATGTGTATTTGCATGTATTTTTGTATGTGTCTCTACCTGTCCAATCCTTTTACAAGAAAACATGAAATAATGTTATATTCAAAGTGGTAGCCAAGAAGAATTACTTATGAAACATTGGCAAGATTTTACCTGTCCAACCAGGCAAGAAGACTCTTAGCTGCTCCAATTAGATCCACAACTGAAGTCAGAAAATCATTTGGCAATTTTCGACTGGTTCTCCCATCATAATGGCCACTCCTTCTCCTCCCTGTTATAAAATTTTGTAGATTTTTGGCAGATGCATTCAACTTGTGAGAAAGGGTTTTTAGATTTTCTGTTTCCAAGCCATAATTCTGAATTGTAAAAAAGAGAGAACAACATACTTAAAGTCAATATTTCATTCATTCATTAAAATATTTACTAAGTACTTTAGTATGTACAGGCAACTAGTCTTAAAAGTCACAAATGAATTAAGGTGAGATTCCTGGTCTACCATAACCCACAGTCAAATGAGGATTTGGGGAAATGTCAGATATATTACAATATAATGTGTTAAGTACTAATATGAACATGGAAAGATGAGGGCATTATATCTTGAAACTATATCACTCAAGACAGAAAGATTATAGGAATTCGTAAGTGTTTTTAAGCCCAAACCTAAGTTCATTTACTTGTGAAATTAATTATTTTCAACAATTATTTTCAAGTATCTATTAGCATGTGCATAGTCATGACTGCAGGTACTAGGAAAAATTCTGCTTCCTCAAAGTGAGCAAAGTAGACACAGTCCAACAATAAAAAGAAGCAAGAGATAGACTGTAATATACCTTTTTCCATGCCCTCTCTACAGTGACTCACAGAGTTTTTTATAACATGGTACCAGGAAATATTCTGCTTCCTCAGGCACACCAATACACTTTCTCCTTTTTATAATACGAATTATGAAATTAAACTTATTTTTATTTTGTCCTGGTTGCATTAGTTCACAGTCAAATGTGAAACACATCTAAGGTAACCACAGTGACGTTTTGGTATGTGTATTTGTTTCCTTTTTCCTTTGGTCTTGCTTTTAAATTTCTAATAATGTTTATTACTTTACCCAAAATATTTTGCCTACCAATTGTTTCAGAAAGGGGTTATAAGAATAAATGCAAATAAGCTTTTCTGCCATATTCATTAGCAAAATATTTTAGGATTCCTTCAAGCAAACTTTAGGGAAAGATTTTGTAAGTTACAATTAAATTTTAAAACAGCTAACTGTGAGTTGTAAAACACCTCTAAGAAAGGCTGATTAACCCGATCAAAGGATGACCTTGGTCAAACTATTTAGCAATATATACATTACTGTCCTGTATAAAATTAAAAGTACTATCACTTCACAGAAAATTATAAGACCCAAAGAATATTAAATAACCTCTCAGGCCCAAACAAATGCTAAGTTTGATTTACCCTCCTTTTATAATTGATGACAGTGAGGCACAGGAGGTTTTTTCGTTTGCGTAAAAAGCTCAGAGCTTAGAGCCCAGTTCAGAATGGGACAAGTCATCAGGCTGCCTGGTGACAACAAAGAAAGCAAAATGGAAGATAAAATACTGAGGGAGTGAAAAGGGAGGCAAATAACATGTGAATTTAGCTATATTATTAAGTCAACAAAAGATTTACTAGTGATAAAAGTCTAATTGTTCTTGCTGAGAATTTATATTTTTTATGAAAAGAACACTTTTATTTGGAGCCATGGGTTTGTTTTTTAAATCATAGTATATTAAATTTTCACTGCTTAATTTAAATTGCAATATTCTTCCCTCAAGTTAAAACATTAGGCTTATGCAAATAAACCAACATTCTACTCAAATTCTATTGCATCTGAGCATGGATTATCTGTGAAACCTTTGAGAAATTTTATTTTATGCAGTTTGTCACTATATTAAGAAGGAAATCCTTTTATAAATTTATAAAGATTCTAATGATTAGACAGAACAATTTGTAGTTTTATCAAGTAGATGTAAATATGACCTCTGTTCAGAAAAAGTCCAGCCATTATTAATATGACGAGAATTGTTTGCCTGACATTGATATAACCTGGCATCCGAGGAGAGTGGACTGGAATGCACATGCATGAACAATGACAACTTCACTGTACTAGTCAGTGCGAGCGGTAGGCATCACTGAGTGAGCATGTGACTAGACAGAAGAATTTGTAATTTTATCAATGAAATGCAGTATATCTGAAGTCCTTAAAAATATTTTCAGAAGTTTTTTCTTGTGTTAAAGCATTTCCCCTGAAGTATAATAGTGTTTGCACTTTTCATTTTTGTGTATTAATGAATTTAATGAGGAAATGTTTATTTATAATCAAATTATAATAATTTCTTAGAGAAGCTCAAATTATAATTGTTTATTAGAGAGGAATCCAATCAATCAACCAGGTAATGGTTTCACTCTGTAGCCACAGCCTCCATAAAAGATTAATTTTTTGATAGATTATATATATCTATGTAAGCATCTCAAATATTTTATTAGAAAATGTAAAATAATTTTAAAACAATAATATAAGTCTTCTTATAAATAAAAATCTGAAGGCAAAGTAGAAAATACTTTGAAGCCTTATAAATTTAAAATAGTACTAAAATTATTTTTAATATAACTCAAGAATTAGGAAATAGAAAAATCTTCTGGACAAAACCTGGACGGGTACCTTGAGAAGGCCTCCAAACTTGGGAACCTACTGAAAAAAATATCCTATGTGGAGTAGAGGTAGAAAATGAAGACAGGAATATGGAGGCAAGAAGAGACAAAAGATATATAGTAGAAAATAGAGAGGGAAATTCGTAAAACTTACCCTAGTTAACAAATTTAACTAAATTAATAATTCAAAAGTATTTTTTAAATTTAAGAACAGTTATAAAAGTAGGTTAGAAGCTAATCTGCATATAAAGGCTTTTCTGTGGTGCTATTTTAAGAAAAGGGATGAATTAAGTGATCTCTTGAGTTGATTTTATTATCACAATTCTCAATTGTAAGTAGCTCAAAATAAATTACTGTCAACACAAGTAGCTTCTTGTTATTTCTTTCATGAAAGGTGATGGTTTGTTGTGACTCACTAAGTCACCAGTAAATCACACTCCCTTGCCTACCATGTAAAGAAGCGTTAAGTAAATGAAGCAGCCCTTTGTTTTTGGCCAGAGGTATGTACTACCTGAACTCTGTAAAAATGTAGGTTTATTCATTACAGGCTGCCTTTTCACTGGACATGCATGGGAAAACTAGGCATTACTTTTCTTATAGAAAGGAATACATCAGGCCCTGGCTGGTGTAGCTCAGTGGATTGAGCGCGGGCTGCGAACCAGGCATTGCAGGTTCGATTCCCAGTCAGGGCATATGCCTAGGTTGCAAGCCATGTCCCCCAGCAACCACACATTGATGTTTCTCCCTCTCTCTCTCTCTCTCTCTCTGAAAATAAATAAATAAAATCTTTTTAAAAAAAGATCAGGATCCATTTCATATAGTACAGGTATGTTTAAAAAAAACAAAGGAATACATCAAGAAAACAAAAGCTTGGACATACAATGTACTCAGCTATTTTCTTTGTGTTGTGTTATCTATTTGTTCAAATACTTTGCCAATAACATGTCTGCCAGGAATCAGTTTTAACTCTAGACTAATTCAACATAGCCTATCTAATCTTAAGGAACTGGTGCTAAGTTCACACTGTTCTTCTCTTTCAATTATATGCATGCAAAAACACACAAAAGAAAGAAATAAAGGAACACACTTAATATTTTAGAAAACTGAGGTAGCTGTATCTTCACTAGTGGCAAATTCTCATTAAACACATAACTAAAAATCTCAATATTGATACTACATATTTTACAGTGTCAATGCTATTTTATTTAGAGCTCTTCATTTCAATGTAGCATATAGCAGGTGTTTAGGTTTTATAATACATTGCTTTATAAATGAGTAAGTTCTAAAAGGATTGCTCTAAGGAAGTTTTTTTAAGAAACAACTTGGATAAATGAACCAAGAAATTATGGTGCAAAGAAACAAATCCTAGCAATTGCAGACATCAAAATTTTCCTGCAAAATGCCTATTATATGAAAAGTACATGAAGAATGAAATGAAAGCAGTTTTTATCTTGTCATAAATGGTTCACTAGAGTTCCCAATAAAAAGTGTATTGTCAGAACAGAAATTAAGGGCTATACATTAAACTCTATATATTTTATTTATGCTTTACTTTTTCAGTTAGTATACTGTGCTCACTTTTTAAGCATATTAAATGATAGCATAACAGCTTGAGTTACTATACCTCCAAAGCATGAACAAGTTAATTCTTCCTAGAATAACATGATACAAACAATATAGTTGGTATTTAATAAATGTATATTTGAATGTATGAACAAGTTACTAAATAGACCTTTTGTTTTCATCAGCTGCCATACATTTATTCCCCAGCAGGAATAACTTTAAGACACAGCAGATAAAAATATTACAAAGCTTAAAATAAAGAAAGGAATTTGGTAATTACTCTGTGTCTTCCTTATACTAAGAACAGAATCTTCAGAGTCAGAGGCTGTGGAAGTAAGAGAAAAAGTAACAGTTCTCTGGAGAAAGGCAGAGAAATTCATGCAATAACATAACATTAATTTAATATCCTATATGTGCTAAGCACTGGACAGGAAGTACTGGAGGATGAAAAAATCTAAGCAAAGAGTTAATATAATGTGGTATGAAATGTAAGTTACCTTTCTTCCCATCACCTCCTACTCTACAGTAGCCAAATCAAAATTCTCATTTCTCTCTGACCACACTATACTCTACCACAACTGTCTTTACATGTGATATTTCTTCTGCTTAAATAAATTCTCCCCAACTTTTTTGTTCGGTGAACATCTATTCATCCTGAAAGTCCCAATGCAAACCCCACCTATACTTTCTGAATCCCTCAGTAGTATTCATCATTTCCTTATGCACTCCCCTGGGATTGTCTTTAAATCTATATTATCTTTTTTTTTCTGGTGTTCAAAATTCGAGACTGTTTTATTATTTCTCCAAGTAAATGAAGTGACATTTTACAGCTTCTTTTATTGTTGACACTATTACATATGCGGGGAGTTGGAAAAACTGGATAAAAGAAGATAAAGAGATTAGCCAAAGAACATATATGCCTAGCCCTTGGGCACAGACAGTGGTGTGATGAAGGCCATGGGAGGAATGTGGAGATGGGCAAAGGGGGGTGGAATCTATATTATCTTTTAATGACTACTGTCTCCTTTATTAGACTGCATATATCTTGAGAGCACAGACTATGCCTTTTTCATCTTTGTATTCCCTTTGGTAGCACTGTTTGAACATGACTATGTAAAAGTTGAAAGAATAAATAAATACAGTAAATGTAAAGACAATTACATAGGCTAGTAGAGACATTACAGTGTCAAAGAGACAAGACATAGTTCCCCATTCCTAATAGCAGAACGTCTGGTCTAGTCACCTGAGCTTGTTAATGAGGGATTTCACCTCCTGATTTTATAATGGAATATAGAAATAAATCAGAATTCACAGCTTAGTAATTTAATTTATATTCACTGGAAAATATCTGTTGCATAAACTGGAAGATATCTGCACTTCGAAATTGCTGATGTACAATCACTAGGAAGCAGTGAAAAGGAAGTTTAATATTTGATCTATCTGGGGAATGTGAGCAATTTATTGCTAAATAAACACAAAAGAATGAATTTAGAAGCCCTGGCTGGCGTGGCTCAGTGGATTGAGCTCGGGCTGCGAACCAGGCATCGCAGGTTCGATTCCCAGTCAGGGCACATGCCTAGGTTGCAGGCCATGTCCCCCAGCAACCGCACATTGATGTTTCTCCCTCTCCCTTCCCTCTCTAAAAATAAATAAATAAAATCTTTTAAAAAAAAAGAATGAATTTAGTATTTTTATTTATTTTTTTTTCTGTGTTAACTTCCAGAACAGCTCAACCACATAATGACATTTTCCCAGAAAATGATATAACACTACGGTGCTTAAACCACAACTGCAGAAGGATTAAAACTCAGCATGTGAAGGTATTTGCCATAGCTCCATGGGTCAAACATCAAAATGGTCTAGACATATGTTTTTGATGTCATCCTTTTAAGTAAGTGTAGGTTAGCAGAGCTTGTTCATGGGCCAAACTCCAAAGCCTACAGGTCTAGACTCTGTAGGTAACATTGCAATCATCAATCTTTCCTTCTTTGAACTGGCAGTGCAGGAGTCTAGCACTTGAGTGGTTCATCTATGTGGAGCACTGCTTATAAGACATACACCCTGGACTTCAAACTCTGACATACCTATTTTTTAAATTTTATTTTAATTGTTGTTCAAGTGCAGTTTTCTGTCTTTTGCTCCCACCCCAGTTCACCCCCCAGCCCTCCCAACTCCTTTCCATTTCTACCCTCCCTAGTTTTTGTCCATGTGTCCTTTATATTTGTTCCTGTAAACTCTTCCCCCTTTCTCCTGAAATTCCCTCCCCTCTCCCCTCTGATCACTGTCAGCCTGTTCTCTATTTCAGTGGTTATATTTTGCTTGTTTTTTTGTTTTGTTGTTTAGGTTCCTGCTAAAGGTGAGATCATATGGTATTTGTCTTTCACCGCCTGGCTTATTTCGCTCAGCATAATGCTTTCCAGTTCCATTTATGCTGTCACAAAGTGTAGGACTGCTGATGTTATAGAACATGTGGTAAACAGGGGACTGCTAGATTAGTTGCTAATTTCCAAGATGCTTCTATTGTACCTTCATTGACATTCTGACTCAGTTTTGGAGAGCAGTATGCAAAAACACTGTGGACCTTTAACTTACCCCAAGTACTGGTTTATTTCAGGCCTGATTTCTGTGACTTCATTCATATAAGGGATAGAGTGTACATGTGTGTTATGTACACTCTTATCTCAGGAATTGACTTCTCTTATCTCAGGAACAGGGAAATAAAATGATCCCCAAACTAGCATGTGAAAAATGTGCCGAGTCTCTTTCATTACCACTTTCAAAAGAAATTTATTTAGCATCCACTCTTGCTAGGCATTTGTACTACACGCTGGGTGTTCAATAAAGATAGTCACTTTTCCCACATAGTTTACAGTCTAGTGAAAGGAATAGACATTAAACTGATAAACATACACATAAATATATAATTACAAGATGACATAAGGGTTAAAAAAGAGATGAACAGTAGGGGGTTAATTTTAGATCAGTCAAGGGTGAGGGAGTGATCAGGAAATATCTCTGAGGAAACGACAAAGAAAACTGAAATATTTGCATGAGAGGTGCTATTCAACCAATATGGCATCAGACTCTACTCTTAGAAATCACTTTCAGTCAGGTGTGTTTTTTCTTGCTTATTCTATTTAGCTTTTTGTTAAATTTGATGACATTATTGATGTTCCCTAATGAAAACAATACTCCCTATTAGTTTTGTGACAACTCTGTTATAGCTCTCTTCACATTTCTCTGACCACTCTATAAGCATTGTCTGCAGCCTCCTCTTCTTCCTACTCAGCTCGAGTGTCAAGCTTTGTCTTTTTCCTTTCTATTCTGCAGGACCTCCTTGGACGATCTCTTCTCTATGGATTCAATCCCTATATCCTTGAGACTCCAAAATCCATAGTTTCAACAACTTTTCAAGTACAAATTCACTGATTTCTCTTATCTAATTAGGCATTGCTCTTTCAACATACAAAAGTAATCATGCAAGGTGCAATATTCATTGGATGTATACATAAAGAACATGTAAATAATTTGATTATTTTAGGAGCAATTTTCCTAAAATAGGATTGTTATTTATGATCCTAAACCAAAAATTTTAGAAGGGAATTGATTTTATAACTGATTATATACAATTGGATATCCTAAATGCAGCTATGAAAATTCCTTTGGTGACCTCCTACTTAATTTTTTCAAGTAGCTAAATGTAATGTCACCAGCTAAGTTATAAATCTCTTTAGTTTGTAATTTAGCACTGTATAATATAGCAAATTCAATGAAGGAGGAAAAGATCACACCAAGTTGGTTGAGAATTAGGGGATTTTTTTTCTACTTGCATTTAAATTAGTTTTAAGAAGAGAAGGAAAGAAGGAAGGAAACAAAAAGAGAAGAAATAAAAAAAATTAAAAGGGAGGAAAAACAAGAAAAAAATGAAGCTTCCCTTTTGGTTTTATGTACTTACCAGTGCACACAGAAGGTCAACTGCTTCCAAGATCAGTTCCTGATGGCCAATGCGGCTGACCCCCAGATCTTCCAGCTCCTGATGTGTTATGCGCAGCAGCTGGTCCCCACTGATCTTCTCCCTCTCAAAGTTCTTAATATACTGCTGCAAACAGTCATCAAGACCTACAAAAGAAAAATATGGAAGACCAGAATAAAAAAAATTGAACCAAACAAATAGAAAAAATAAAATAAGAAAAGCACTGCACACAAGAATAAATTCAAAATGGATCAAAGACTTAAATGTTGGACCCAAAACTATAAAAATTCTAAAAGAAAACATAGGCAGCAAAATCTTGAATATTGCCTGTAGAAATTTTTATCAGATATATCTCTCCCAGACAAGGGAAACAAAAGAAAAATAAACAAATGGGACTACATCAAACTAAAAAGTTTTTGTACAGCAAAGGAAATCATCAACAGAATAAAAAGAAAACCCACAGAATGGGAGCACATATTCACCAATACATCTGATAAGGGGTTAATATTCAAAATTTATAAAGTACCTACAAAACTCAACACCAAAAACAAACAACCAATTAAAAATGGGCAAAGGACCTGAATAGACAGTTCTCCAAGAAGGACATACAGATGGCCAGTAGACATATGAAAAGATGCCCAATGTCACTAATCATCAGAGCAATGTAAATTAAAACACTATGAGACATCACTCACACCTGTCAGAATGGCTATCATTAAATAAATCAACAAACAAAAAGTGCTGGTGAGGATGTGCAGAAAGGGGAACCCTTTTGCCTTGTTGCTGTGAATGCAAACTGGTGCAGCCATTGTGGAAAGCAATATGGAAATACTTCAAAAAATTAAAAATGGATCTGCCTTTTGACTCAGCAATCCCACTTCTGGGAATATGTCCTAAGGAACCCAAAATACTAATTTGAAAGAACATAAGCATCCCTATTTTCATTGAAGTGTTATCTACAGTTGACAAGATATGGAAGCAGCCCAAGTGTCCATCAGTAGATGAGTGGATAAAACAACTATGGGACATTTACACAATGGAATTCTACTTGGCCATTAAAAAATGAAAATTTGGGAGGAGGGAAGATGGCGGCTTGAGAGGTGGAGTCTTAATCCCCCTCTCCGGTGCGCAGGGGAGAATTTGGCCGATCTGAGGAGAATCAGACTAGGAGACCACGGATATCGCAACATTTATGAAAATAGGGCATCAAAAGTTATCCAGATATTGAATGAACTGACGGTAGGAGGCCAGAAGGGACCCAGCTGGACGCG
>PVIA01014930.1:0-24752 GCA_004024845.1 Tonatia bakeri | reverse complement strand
ACCATTTATTGAATAAACTATCTTTAGTTCATTGTATGCATTTTCTTTATCTGTGGAATATTAATTGACTATAAAGGTGTCGGTTTATTTCTGGGCCCTCTGTTCTGTTCCATTGATCTATGTGTCTGTTTTTATGTAAGTACCATGTGTTTTGATTACTATGGCCTCCTAGTATTTTATAACTTGGTATATAAGTTATATATATAACTCCCTCCACTCCAAGGGGAGGGTGGATTGAGAAGTGTTTGGACCAGTAATTGTCATTACACCTTTGCTGAGTCTACAAGTCTGGTACAGGGCCCAGGTGAAACTATTTAAATGGTTTATCCAATATAATTCTAAATGAGAACAAGTTCATATTAAACTAGAGTTACTGAAGTCTTTCAACTTTCAGGATGGTTTTAATGACTACTACATTATCAACTGAGATAAATGTTTCATTACAGAAAAATTGGAGAGATATTTTGCAATGTAGTCATGAGAGCCAAAAGGTGGAAAGCATCATCAAAGTTGTTTTCATCATTCTGGACATTAGAGTTTGTTATCAAGAAACTGAATTGCAGATTTTAAAAGAAAATGAATGTATTAATTATAAATCATTAAAAATGCAGAACTATATGGCATTCCAAAATCAGCCCTTTCATTCCTTTTGAATATATATACAAACACTTCCTCTCATATTTGAAATACTTTATAATTTCAGCACAACTGACATCAAAAAGATATTTTTGATTACTTCATAAACAGACTAGATTAGAAGCCTTAATTCTTTTCACAACCCCATGAAAGTATGCATTTCATCTTTTTACCATATTTTAAAGATTTTTAAAATATGCAGTGTATCATATTGTATCCCACAGATTATTTTGTTTCTGGGACTTTTTAGAAATTTGTGATAATTTTGTCCAATAATTTCTGCAATGAGTCATCAATTTAAACAGAAGGAATCATTTAATCAATGTTTTCTCAGGAACTAGGTCCCATATCTCCTAGAAGTATAGCATAATGACAAGAGTTTTGCATGTTTAAGATTCATAGAATGTAATTTTGATTTTCAAACATCTGATAATTCATCCAGGTATACTCAATTTTTAATCTATTTTTTTTTAATTCCACCTATTTTATTATTAGAGAGGGAAAGGGAGGGGGAAGAGAAGGAGAAAAACATCAATGTATGGTTGCCTTTCTAGCGCCCCCTAAATGGGGACCTGGCCCACAACCCAGGCATTTTCCCTGACTGGGTATCAAACCGACAACCCTTTGGTTTACAGGCTGGCACTTAATTCACTGAGCCACATCAGCAAGCGCTCAATTTTTTA
Source organism: Tonatia bakeri (assembly GCA_004024845.1). Lineage (NCBI taxonomy): Eukaryota > Metazoa > Chordata > Mammalia > Chiroptera > Phyllostomidae > Tonatia > Tonatia bakeri. Next base: position 23,433 of record PVIA01014930.1, on the reverse strand, counting down.
ATCTATTTTTTAATCATTCTGTTTAGGCATACTGTTGGAGACTGGAGCTATAGATATAAAATGTCTTTACCCTGAAGGATCTTTTGGTTTATTGGAGTTCACAGAGGGATACTGATATCTATCTTTGGTATCTGTCATGAATAGCCACAGATAAATAGCAAAATAGCATGACAGGTTCTATGACAAAATTTGGACTATCAAGGGATATCATATCATAGGAGATAATATATGGATTGCAACCAACATAACAATATGGAAAGGTCACATGTCATATTCAAATTGCTCTGAAATTAAATCTCTACTATGTCAACTGTGTCAACACAGTTTACTGTGTGAACTAATTAGCCTTACTTAAGCTACCTTAGAATAAATTTGCCCTTTGTAAAATAGGGATAAAATTTTATCCATGTCACAGTTTTGTTAGGAGAATTTTTTATGTTTTAAGATATTGTCAAAGATTAAGTGGTTTACCTAAATCCACACAGATACTGAGTGGTGAAACAAGAATCTGAATCCAAGGAAAACTGTGTCTGGACTCTGTTCTATTAACTATAACTTAATAACTGATCCACCATACATGCTCAAAACTTCCATATTCACAGCTTTTGAGAGAACCTCTTGACTCTTTCAAGGCTCTTTAAGTTGTGTCCATAAGCTATTTTATTGAGAGATAATCTTTATCAAATTTGTGAATAATTTCAACAGTTCAAGTTCAAACTGTTGTAACCTCTGCTTGTCTTTGGTGAAGAAAGCCCAGAATGTTAAGCCACACTTCAAAAGGACCATAACCTCTGAGTGGAGGATTGATTACTTCATTTAGACCAAGGAGTAGGAATTGTTTGTTGTAGTATCTGGGTATAGAGAGGCCAATAAAGACTTCATTTCTGACCCAAAGTTACTATTATCTGTTACTTCAAGAGTGTGACTTGCTTAATATCAGTTGGAGCAATAAAAGGAAAAAAAAATCTCAAGAATTAGATAATTATATCCATTTAATTTTTATTGTCAAGTTTTATATATTTTTAGTGAATGGTATTCCAAATATACTATGTAGTTTATTTACTAACTTATTATTGAATTATAATATAATCAATTGCATAGAAGTATACAATGAATTATCGCAAAGTAAACATATGTATATAATCATCACACAGATTAAGAAAGAAACATCAGAAATCACTCTTGTGCCTTTTCTTAATTGTTATACTCTCTTTCCTCTCCTAATATAATTACTATCTGACATTTAAAACCATAGATATATTTTGTTTGATTTTGAATTTTAAATAAATGGAGTCAAATAATATATACTTTTTTCGTTTCTTTCACTCAAAGTTATAGCTGTTTTTACATGTAGCAGTACTTTAGTTCTGTTGTTGGGTAGTATTCAGCTTTATATATTTGACATGATGCACTTATGTATTGATGGGTATTTTTGGATTGTTTCTACTTCAGGCCTTCGGTTAGATTTCTAGGACTGTTGTTACGAAGAATCAAGAACTGAATGGCTTAAAACAGGAGTAATTTATTTCTCGCAATTCTGGAGTCAAGAAGTCTGAAATAAAGGTGCTGTCAGGGCCACGTTCCCTCTGAAACCTATGGAAGAGAAACCCTACTTGCCTTTTTATCTTCTGTTTTTTTCCAGCAGTCCTTGACATTCTTTGGTTTGTATATATATCACTCTAACCCCTGCTTCCATTGTCACATGCCATTTTCTCCCAGTGGTTTGTTCTTATAAAGACACCAGCCATATTGAGTTAAGGACCCACTGTACTCCAGAATTAACTCATCTTAATTAACTACATATTGAACAATCCTATATCCAAAAGAAGTGATTCTGAAGTATTTTGAGTTAGGACTTCAACATATCTTTTGGGGAGACACAATAAAACATGTAATGGGGAAATCCCTAATAAAACCACTGCAAACATTCTCATGTATGTTATTTATTGTACAAATGAATAGATTTGTGTTGGATATATGCTTAAGACTTCATATGCTGAATTAAAAAAATGTAAATATGCCCAGCTTTAGTAGATATTAACAGGTGTTTGTAACAATTTACATCGTTACCAATAGCATATGAGTATTCTAATTTTCATATCCTTTCCCAACTTGGAATTCTCCTTTTTTGTACACTTGTTTTTGCATGTAGCAATATTTTTAGTTATTTTAGCCCTTCTCATGTATAAGTAGTAAATATTATTGTGGTTTTAATTTTCATTTACCTGTTATTTATAAAATATAATTTTTATCATATGTTTATTGGTCAGTTAGAGATACCTGTTTATGCTTCTTGCTCTTATTTGGTTGTCTGATTGTATTTTCTTACCAATTTATGGGAGTCTTTAATTTATTATGCAAAAAAAATCTATTTGTCTCATATGTTGCAAATATTTTACCCCTATACTTAACATTTCCACTCTCCTAATAGTGTCCATGAGTGAACAGGACTTTTTATCTCAATGTAGTCCCATTTATGAATCTTTTCATATACTTCATTATTTGTTGTCTTTTTGAAGAAATATTTTTCCTAACTCAAAGTTTTACAGGTATATCATAAATTATCTTCTAGAAATTTCATTGCTTTATTTTCCATATTTAGATTTATGCTGTACCTAGAATTAATTTTAGTATATGATATAGTTAGGAGCCAATATTAATTTTTTTCCCTTAATGGGCATTGAGTGAGCTTATCATCATTTAAAAAATATTATGTTTTCCATGCTCTCCAGTGCAATCTTTTTCATAAATGATTTGTTCATACATATGTGGGTCTGTAGCTATGTTCTCTACTCTCCATCTGCATTTCATCTGTTGGGGACTCTACCTACAGGGCCCCCCCCCCGGCTGCCACAGATGAGAATGAGTATACCAAGACATGATCTGCTTGGGGAGAAAAGATGGCCAATCTCTCAAAGGAGAAGGGCCAAGAGCCTTTTCCTCAATGGGCTTTTATGGGTTTGTTTTGCACAGGAATACAGGTAGGGCTCATTAATCATTGTCAGGCTGTAAGGATCAAACAGAACTCTGAGGGTCAGATAGCTAAAGAGCTATAAAACTGAGGAACAAACTCACTTCTTGTTTGGACCCTTATCATTTAATTGAGATCATTCTAAACAAAGCAGGTTTCACAGGATTTTACATATTCTTTCTTAGGCCTGATTGTCCAGGGAACCCACCCTTTCCAGCACAGAGCTGCACCACCCTCTGTCATTGTTTCAGGCTTAAGTGAGGCAGGGGAAGTAAGGCAGCCAAGAGATTAGGAGTCTTCTTACAGACAGAATAAGGACTCAGGCTATGTCAAAGCTGAGGGGAGAGAGTCCATCACCCCCTTTTTCTATAGATCCCCAAGTCCTTCCTTGGGGCCTCCCACATGATCATGCCTGTCGTAGGTCATTCCCCCCTTGGGGAATCTTACCTGTCATTGCCTAACCAACCAGGCATTGGGGCCAGTTATGGATGAATTAAAAGGAGCAGAAGCGGCTCTCCTGCCAGGGAGATAAGCTTTGTCTCCTTAGTGGCTTACTGTCCAAATGCCACTCCCTCAGTCTTAGCCTTGTGGGGGCTGCAGCTTCTGATACCAGGCAGGACAGTTACCAACATTTATCCATGCCACCACCAGCAATAATTTTAGTAATCACAGCACCAGTATATACCACAGATTACCTGTGTCCCACTTTTGTCCCATCACATTCTTTCTCAGCAAGATTATTATCCTGTATTACTCAACTATGACTAACACAATTTGAGAATCCAGTACTGAAGGTCTCTTTCCTAAGGCCATTTTTGTACAAATTACTGTAGCAGCCAGGAAGCCAGAAGGAAACAGATGGCACACTCCAATTAGAATAATCTGAGGAGATTTTATTCACAAAGTGACTAATTACAAAAGTATGGGTGAAGAATGGGCAACACACAAGAGATAGTTCAAGAATCTGGAGGTACAAGCTGCAGAACAGCTGTCACCATTAGCTATGAAGAGATAAAGGGCGGCAGGGATCTCCAGCCAGCCTTAGGTCACGTCAATTAGAGAGATCCAAAAGGATAAAACACTGAACTCCAATCTCACCTAGCCTAGTGATTTCCTCCTGGCCCATTCTCTTCAACTCTCAGCTTAAAACTCCCCTTCTCAAATACTTTTCCTTGTTCTGTTTATATAATAGCTCCACCTTCTCTCTGTCCTCAGGTACTTTGTATCCTGTTTTGTTATATGTATCAGCATGTCATTATCTCATGTCCTTCTTCTCCCACCACAATTTTAAACTCTAGTGTAATTCCATGACTGCAGGACTCATATCTTCCTTATTCTTTGTTGTTTCCTCAACAGCCTGAAGAGCATCTGAGGTATAATAAGTGATCAAATACTTGGCATGCAGTGTGAATGAAGAAATTATTTTAAATATATTTAAAAAAAGAGTTCTGAGGACTGAAGTTAATAATGGTTATTGACTGGAAAAGAAAGGTGAATTAGAGAAAGTGGTTTAAAGGTGAAATTGAATTAGAACTGGGAAAAAGGGAGGAAGGAGATAAAGATGATATCAGCATTTCAAATACGGGAGAATGAAACAGTTCTAATGCTTTTGTAGATAACTTGGAAATGCACTCTTTTGAGATTATATATTTAGTCCTAAAAAATTTTAAAGGTCTTCCTCTAAACTTGAGGCTTCCAAGTAAAATGTATGAAGGACATATGGACATAACAAAGTGGCTATTAAGGGTTTGCTTTAAGGGTCAACAACATAGGAGTTCTATGAGTAACAATAATCACTTATTCTAAATGCCTCATATGTTTAAAGTTTCATTAAACCAAGAAATATTAATAAATAAATCATCACATATTTACTGAAATCTTTCTCAGTCCAACCTCACTTCATGAGCCACCAAAAATTTGTTATAATGTAACACAAATAAGTTTATTTGTGACAACTTTAAGATCTAGGCTATCAATTTAAGTAGACAACACATTTTATCATTCTTTTTTCTGGACCATGTTCAGATATCAAGCTAGTAAAATAAATACTAAACAAATACGCATTTCAACAGGTGAAGTGAAGAAAAAAGAAGAGAGGGAGCAAGAAGGGCAGGAAATGTTGAGGCACAAGGCAGCACTGCATTAGGCTTTCATGTAACATTTTATTGAACTTCACACAGCTCCTGGAGACTGATTTTATCAGCTTCTCAATTTGAAGATTTTTTAAGTGAGGTTGAGAAGGTAGGTAAATTTCTTAAAGTCATTTTGCTACTAAAACTAGAAATCAAATTCTCATTTGACTCCAAATCTCATAGACTACCCACAACTCTCTGGTTCTTTGAAATAAAAAGAAAAGATGTAAACTATCATTCATTGTGTTTGTACAGCATTTTAGGACAGAAGTCTTTTCTTGAAAGAACAATGAGAGCTGATACACTCCATGTTATTCTACTTAAAAATTAAAAAAAACAATTATTTATTCCCATTTGCTTGTGTCCTACATTTCAATAGAATCTGTGTTTTATTTAAATTTACTTGAACAAATATCAAAGTCTTTCTTGCATTTATTTCTCACTCAAAAGTTTTTCCTTCCCGTCACTATCCTCTTCCCATCTATTTGGCTTGTTTCTCTTTCACAAGCCTTTGTTCCTTTCTATCTTTGCATCCCAGGATGTCTTGGAATTGCACAAGATCAGGAGCTGGAATTCCCTCCCTGGATGTCTAGAAAAAAAAAAAAGAATGAATGTCACAGTGATGCCAAGGATGTGGGTACAGAGCTTCTTGGAGAAGCTCTGTCTATCTGACTCATATTTTTAAAATTCCACCTACTGAATCAAATGGGTTTAATTTCATAACCCATTTGAAACTTATAATAATTTAAATTACCAAATAGCTTTTAAAAAAAATATTTTACTTATTTTATTTTTAGAGAGAGGAAAAGGGAGGGAGAAAGAAAGAAAGAAACATAAATATGTGGTTGTCTCTCACACATCTCTGACTGGGGACCTGGCCCACAACCCAGGCATGTGCCCTGACTGGAGATTGAACCCGTGACCCTTTGGTTTGCAGGCCGGCACTCAGTCCACTGAGCCACACCAACCAGGGCACCAAATAGCTTTTAATTGACAGCACAGTGTTTGTCAAAGAGAATAAAAGCACTGGACTGATATTGAGGGAAATGGTCATTTAGTCCTTATAGAATTGCAGTATTGTGGGAGATAGAGACAGAGACTTGGGTGAGTGGGTGTTACAGAAGGAGTGATGAGGAGGTGATTAATTCATCTTGCAGGTGTTGAAGGAAGTCTTCATGGAGGAGATAACACATGGATTAAGTCTCCAAGAATAATTAATATTTGCTAGACAGTAAAGCAGTATAGAAAAAGGCAAGGCAAGTTAAATAGTAAATTTAGAACTGTCTATGTAGGCAGGAGATATGCCAGATAATGTACCACGAGAATTATAATTACTGCATCAAATGGCCTCATCAATGTGGCTCTGACTGCAGCCTGATATTCTGATTGCTTTATAGGTTATTGAGTCCACAAGGTACTCATTTTTTGGTAAATCTGTGAACTACCTATGTTTTGAAATGTGAAATGTCTTGCAACTTCCTCTATGGTAAGATGTATTTTGGCATTGTTTTGAAAAGTTAACGTTTTATTCTAGATTTTTCTTGTGTGTGGTTGTCTCTTAAGTGTAGCTTCTGCATCAGAAACTTGAGAGGGATAAAGTTTCTTTGCTATGAACATATCATACTGGAATGAAGCACAGTCTTTCTTGATTTGACCCTAAATCATTCTCCTTCTTCTCATTTCTTCCTTCACTGACAGTTTCTATTGCCATGGCAAATTAGCTATCTTCTTGTATGATCTTATCATACTTCCTCCACTGAAAACATATTATGGCATCCCTGATATTCTGCCTGATATTGTAACGCTCTTTCTAGCCATTACTCCCAAATGTAGTAGCAATTTGATTGCCCTCGTAGTGCAAACACTTTATTGTGTGGAAATAACAGAATAGTTATCCTTCATGTATATTCTCACAGCCATGTACTTCCTTTTTCTCAGTAAATGTTACTTGGAAATATGACTCCAGTGGCTAGTTACTGAAAAAATTTACAACATGTTCTCCAGAAATCTATAAAAATGATGAATCTCACTAAGAAAAAGTTTGGGTCTGCTTTCTCTTGGTTGTCTGCATTTTATATGGTCTATTTTGTACTTTGAGATGTAAAGGATAACTCAATATTGTAGCAGAGCTCACATGATGAAAAACGGCATGGAGAGATAAGAAAATATGCTGACACTAAGCCAAACTTGTATGACATACTCACTGAGACAGGAGAGAAGTATGTTTTTCCCTCTCAGAATGTGACACCATTTTGTGAAGGTTGCTTACGAGAACTGTTTATCTATGATCTTCCATCAATGCACATTTTTAATGCTCACTTTTTTCTCCATAAAACAAATAATAAAAATGTTACAACCAATTGGGAATTTCTATATAATATATAGTATAAAGTGGTATCCATAATTCATCTAAATATCAAGTTCTCAAATATTCCTAAAAATAAATTTTCAGTTAGTCACATCAGTTCTAACCATTTGGTCCATGTAAGCATACAAGTATAACTGGTTGAAGAGTTCAAAATGATGGAGGTGTGATGCAGCTGTACCCATGTTAGACACTTTATGGCTTGCATGTCACTAAACCTTCATAACAGCCCATGTTATCCATACTTCATGGATGAGGCAATTGAGACTTAGAAAGTTTAATTAAGTTACTTAAGGTTATATAGCTACTACATGGAAAATATTTAATTTGAAGCCTTTATATTTTATCTAATAGATATTGCCTTTCAGAGGTTCTACTATAGTATTTTAAAGGATCATTTCCACATATTTAACCCGTTTGAAAATATCCAGAGACTCAGTCTTGTGTGTCCATCAGACTTATCATCCCTACTCCAGGTGGAGGGTAAGGGAGTGGGTCAGGGAAAGGAGTGCGTGTTGGTGTTTAATTAGTAAACTGCTCTTAATATTTAATAAAGAGCTGTTCTCTTAGTAACCACACTGAAAAACTCAACAACATATGGAGTTAATAACCACTGAGTAAAATAACTCAAGAAGTGCTTTGCAAATAAATAAGTGATGAGCATATGGTAAATATAAGTTCTAATTCACGCTATCAAGAAATATGAAATGTAAAATGTAGCCCAAGAAAGTTGTAGCAAAATAAAATGTTTTGTTGCCTACATAAAAAAAAAATCAAAGTGTTCTTTATGGAGTCTAAAACTTGGAAGTCAAAGAAGAATGAAAGAATTTATCTTTCAAAATCATCCATTTTTTCAATATACTCTTTTTTTAATTTTTTAAGATTGATTTATTTATTTATTTTTAGAGAGGGAAGGGAGGGACAAAAAGAGAGAGAGAAAAAAACATCAATGTGTGGTTGCTGGGGGCCGTGGCCTGCAACCCAGGCATGTGCCCTGACTGGGAATCGAACCTGTGATGCTTTGGTTTGCAGCCAGTGCTCAATCCACTGAGCTACACCAGCCAGGGCTCAATATACTCTTAATCTACAAAATTCATTTGGGTTTTAGCTAACATAAATGCTTAACTTTGTTAAAATATAAGTATTTTTAACAACAGAATTGATTTAATTTATGATCATTATTCCATATAATTAAAATAATGTTAGCTTTATGCATTCAAGAAACATGAAGAAGTATACATATATAAATATATAGTCACTGGCAGTATATACACATATACTCAGTTGGAATAATATTCTCTATAAATTTTTATGTCTGTATTTTTCAAAAATGTCATCCTATATTTTCTAAATCATTAAGTATTTTCCTCAGGAACAAAATTATGATACATAAAATTTCACGCATGAACATTTATTTAGTGGATATGTACCAGTGCATTATTTAGTTGTTTTCATATTTTTGTAAATGATTAAGAATATGAATATGAATACCACTGTCCTAAAATCTTTATTCACATCACTGATTATTTCCTTAGGAAAAATTCATAAATACAGAATTACTGGATGAAGATATATAAACATTTTGGAGGGTTTTTTTAATAGATTTTGCTGTACAATTAGTGATATTTTATTTCAATCAGTGAGATATTGGCATATAGTGTACATTTTGAATACATGTGAGACTAAACATTTTTACATACTATTTTTATTAAATGGCTTTATTATTTATATTTTTGACAATTTTTCTCTCAGATGGTTAATTTTATTATATTTTATAAGGTTTTCGGTGGACCAGGGATGTTGATATTTTTGTATTTTAAATATGTCAAAAATTGATCCCATTTAGGTTCCTTGTGAAAATATTTAAAGTATTTTATCAAGTTTTTAACCAGGTGATCAGATCTAGAAATTTTCTTCATGTTGCGTTGTTGTGTGATGCAGATGCTGGCCTGCAGTGTCTGCATCATTATGGATGAAATGAGACATTCACACAGACTACTGAGTCCGGTGGAGGAAAAGGGACAGCATGGCTTTTTCTCAAGGGGAGCAAAAGGCCTTTATTGGGTTTCTCCGCCCATTACAAGATGGTCCTCATTTACTAAGCACGGATTCTCTTTAGGTGGTTACCTTTTACAGAGGACAAAGGAGCCAATGCTGCTAATCACATCACAGAGGAGGGATATTTGCAAATGAAAAGGCAAAAGTGGTTGAACCAGTTACACTGGTCCTTGGGAGGTTTAGCATGGATTTTAGGAAGTTACATTGCAGTAAATGTCTTCAATTCAGGATGAGGGAGTTTTAGACAAAAGCAAGACTCATAGTGTCCTAGGTACATTTCAGGCCTGGTTCCTGACAGGAGAACCTATCCGTGGGTGTGGGTCCTATGCATCTCCCAGTGGGAGCGGGGCCCACACCATGCAGAATGGTCTCCTACAGTTGTGCATTTGTACTTAGCAAGACATCCCTAGCATAAGTACAGTTTATTTGTGTTCCTCATAGTTTGTTCAATTTGTATTTAATTTTTAATCAGTTCAGAATTTATACTGATCTGTCAGATTTATCATCTGTTGATTTAAAATGTATTGGCAAGTACGTAAATTAAATCTTTAACTTGGTTTGCCCTATATCGACTTTTTCTCCATTTCAATCCAATCTCAACATTAACGAGTAATTCCACATTTCCAGATATCTATTTCCTTGTGTTTAGTGTTTGAACACAAAAAACTAATAAACATAGACTTAAACTGCTTGTATCATACTGCTTATTTTGAAGCCAGGGCCAATGAATAAGGGCTATTAGACAAAATTGTAAAATGACTTTTTTTCCAAAATTAGAAAAATTGGAAGTTCAAGTAATGTTGTCTGGCAATATTTGGTAAATAACAAATGAAAGGCATCACCAAATATATACAGATGTTCAGAAGAGAATGCTTCAGAGACTTGGGATGCCTGATAGAACATTTAATAAACCAGGATGAACTTCAGTTACATCTTGAGTTATGGGTAGCACAAAGTTAAATCAAATTTAATTCTAACAAAAGAAATGATGGCAAGCAGAAGCCAATAGTATTACTAATATTAGCCAGATTTAGGAAAAGTGAGTATAACAGATCTTATTTTAACAAACAACTACTTTGTTGTTGCTACATACTTACAGAATGTAGTAATAGGAGTTGGTAATATTTAATTGATAGCTTAATTGTGTTACAGGTTAGCTATATGATCTATGAAATTTATTTCATTTTTCTAGGTCTTCTTTTTCTTATTAATAAGATGAAGTAAGTGGAATAATGGACTTTTAAAGTCATTAAACATATCCAATTCTAAGCGTATTACTCTATGAATGCTTAGAATTTTAGTTACATTGGTGAACTAAAGAGGTTTGGAGGTACCCAGTTATGAGCTTTAAGTCATTCACATGGTAGATGGCTATTCTTTCCCTAGACAACATAGGGAAGCCATTTTTATTTATTTTATACTCTCCCTTTCTTTCTACTCCAGACACATTATCTCATATGGACTGTTTTTGACTATTCTACATCATAGCAAGTAATAATTTTTTATTAAGTAAATGTTTACGAAGTAAAAATATTCATTTCAATTATTAATACCATTTAGACACAAAAATAACTAAAAACTACTAGGAATCACTCTTAAAATGAACCTTAAGTATATGCATATTGGGGTTCAATGATTTACAGGTTTAAAAAAACGTTTGGTATAGAAATAGATTTGTCCTATCATGTAGTCTATCTTTGAAAATGTTCCGTGTGCTTTTGAAAAGAATGTGCATTTTGCTTTTTGGGGGTGAAAGTTTATATATATATATATATATATATATATATATATATATATGTGTGTGTGTGTGTGTGTGCGTGTGTGTGTGTGTGCGTGTGTGCACGCGCACGCGCGTGTGTGTGTGTGTATACATATATATATACATATATACATATATATACATATACATATATATATATATGCATTCAGTTAAGGCCATTTGATCTAGGGTATTATTCAATATCTCAATATCCTTGTTGATGTTTTGCTTAGAAGATCTATCCATTGTTGATAGTGGGATGTTAAAATCCCCTACTATAAGTGTGTTGCTGTCAATATCTTCTTTGAAGTTCTCTAAGATTTCCCTTATATATTTGGGTTCTCCTATGTTGGGTGTATATGTATTTATACTGCTTATGTCTTTTTGATAAAGCTACTACTCTTTGTGACAGCATGGATGGATCTGGAGAGCATTATGGCTAAGTCAAATAAGCAAGGCAATGAAAGACAAATAACATATGATCACCTATAAGTGGAACCTAATCAACAAGACAAAAAAGCAAGCAAGATATAACCAGAGACATTGAAATAAAGAACAAATTGACAGTAACCACAGGGGAGAACAGAGAGGAAAAACGGGGATAAGAAAGGGAAGGGTCATCAAGGCACATGTATAAAAGACTCATGGACAAAGCCAAAGGCGGGTAGGATTGAGGGTGGCAGGTGGGGGTGGGTGGGTCAAGGAAGAGTGGTGGAGGGAAAATGGAGACAACTGTACTTGAACAACAATAAAAAAGTAAAAAATAAAAAATAGAAAGAAATTAATGTGTAAAATAATTTTCAGTAATTTCTGCTGATCAGAATAATCTCAGCACTGTGTTTTTCTGAATCAGTTTTGTTTCTTATACATTTCACTCTATTGTCACACCACCTCCCTTTCTTCTTAATGTGAACATGATTGGATGTAAACCTGGGCATTTGGAAAAGATAAGTTGTTAACTTTCAAACAGAACTGATGATTCAGTAGGTATCAAGTGAGTTTCCAAATGTCTGTTCCTGTCATTTCAGTCTTCCCAACTTTACAAATCCTTCAGATCATACACTGTTTCCTTCTGAGAACATAAATTTGGCCTTACCACAATGACTGCTTTAAAGCTTTACATGTTTTAGTATTTCTCACTAGTAAAAAGTTTCAGTAAATTTTAATATTCACAGGTACAAGCCTTCTGCTTAAATCAAAGTGGATCATTGAGTCATTATTTAAATAGATTAATAAATCAGATTGACTTAAATTATTCAGTTGCAAGGAAAGAGAGATTTTCTTAGTTCAAAATTTACTGGCCACTTTGCAAAATGAATCTGTAAATTTCTTCTCTCTAGGTTTTCCAAAATGCAAGCTAGTTTTGAAATAGAAATTGAAATGCATAATAACCTAAGCTCATTCAAACAATTTGATCTGGAATGCAATTTTTCTTAGTGTTCATTAGTTATAGATTGTGTCCTCCCAAATTTTGTACTCTTCTTTCTTTTTTAAAAAGATTTTATTTATTTATTTGTTTATTTATTTATTTATAGAGGAAAGGAAGGAGTAGAGGAAGAGAAACATCAATGTGCAGTTGCCTCTCACATGCCCTCTACTGGGGACCTGGCCTGCAACCCAGGCACATGCCCTGACTGGTAATTGAACCAGTGACTTTTTGATTCATAGGCCCATGCTTGATCCACTGAGCTACACCAGCCAGGGCAAAATTTTGTGCTTTTCCACTCATCAACTCATCATCACAATACAATGAGCCCAAATAATAGTTCTGCAGAGAAGTCTGTGGACTTAACCTTGGATTCTCTCACTTTGTTCCTGCTTTTACCTGTTGCTATACTGCATCATTGTCTTTGAGGCTTAACTCCTTATGTACAACTTCTGAGCCTTGTTTTACCCCTTCAATCAGCAAAATTTGTTTCTTTCTCTATTTTGACCTGCATTACTATTTCTGGGTCATTTGATCATAGGCTAGTTTGAATCCTTGATGCTCCAAACCCCAGCTAGAAACAACCTAGATGTCAGGTCAGCCAGTGTGGCTGAACCTCAGATTTTGCTTCTATATCCCATGTGAACTATTTGTTGTTTCTATAGCTGCAGTAGAATACCATACCCTTCATGGAAATTGCCAGAATATTTATAAGGAATTTGGAATGAGACCTCAATTTAAAACATAGCTCTGCTATTTGCCAGATCAAAAGTTTGGAATATTGCTTCAAACTTCTCATAGGTTAATTTATCTTATTTTATTTAATTATTTTATTTTTCGTTACTCTTTATCCCATTATAACCCTCTTCCCCCTGCCCCCCACAATTACCACACCATTTTCCATGTCTATTAGTCCATTTTCCTTTTTGTTCAATCCTTCCGCCCCTTAACCAGCACCCTCATGGCTGTCAGCCTGCTCTATGTCCACGAGTCTGTCTTTATTTTGCTGGTTAGTTCAGTTTGTTCATTAGATTCCACACATGAGTGAAATCATATGTTATTCGTGTTTCTATGACTAATTTATTTTACTTAGCATAGTGTTCTCCAGGTATATACATGCTATCACAAACAGTAAAATTTTCTGTTTTTACAGCCCAGTGGTATTCCATTGTGTAAATGGCTCAGTTGTTTTACCCATTTAACTATTGATGGACATGTGGACTGATTCCATCATCTTGGCAATTGTAAATAATGCTACAATGAACAGAGGGGTGCTTATGTTCTTACAAATCAGTGTTTTGGGTTCCTTAAGATATATTGCCAAAAGTGGGATTGCTGGGTCAAAAGGTGGATCCGTTTTTAATTTTTTAACTCCATACCACTTTCCATAGTGGCTGCACCAGTCTACATTCCCACCAACAGTGCAAGAGTGTTCCTCTCCCCACATCCTTATCAGCACTTGTTGCTTGTTGGTTCATTGATGATAGCCATTCTGATTGGTATCAGAATGAAGTGGTATCTCATTGTGGTTTTAATTTGCATTTCTCTAGTGATGGGTGACATTGAGCATCTTTCATATGTCTATTGCCATCTGTACATCCTCTTTGGAGAAGTGACTATTAAGTTCTTTTGCCCACTATTTTATTTGGATTTTTTTAATGTTGAGTTTTATAAATTTTGGCTATAAACCCATTATCAGATGTATCAGTGAATATGTTCTTCCATTCAGTGGGTTGTCTTTTATTTTGTTGATGGTTTCCTTTGCTGTGCAAAAAATTTAATTTGATGTAGTCTCATTTTTTAATTTTTTATGTTTCTTTGACTGAGGAGATATATCTGATAAAATGTTGCTAAAAGCAATGTCTGAGATTTTACTGCTTATGTTTATTCTAGGATTTTTATGGTTTGTTCCTACATTTAAGTTTATTCTGAATTTATTCTTGTGTAGGGAGTAAGAAAGTGTTCTAGTTTCATTTTTCTGCACATATCTGTCTAATTTCTCAACACTATTTATTGAATAATCTATCATTACCTCATTGTATGTACTTGCTTCCTCTGTTGAATATTAATTGACTATAAAAGTGTGAGTTTATTTCTGGTCTCTCCATTCTGTTCCATTGATCTATGTTTCTGTTTTCATGCCAGTACCAGGCTGTTTTGATTATTATGGCCTTGTAGCATTGTTTGATATTAGGTATTGTGTTTCCTCCAACTTTGTTCTTTCTCAAGAATGCTGTTGCTATAGAGGGCCATGTGTAGTTCCATATAAATTTTTGAAATATCTGTTAAATATGTCATTAGTATCTTGTTAGGAATTGTGTTGAATCTATAGATGTTTTGGATAGCATGGACATTTTATTTATTTATTTATTTATTTATTTATTTATTTATTTATTTACTTACTTATTTATTTTTCAGTTACAGTTGTCCCCGTTATTCCCTTATTACTCTCCCCTGCCCTGTACACCCCTCACCCACATTCAGTCTTTCCCCCTGCCCCTTTGGCCTTGTCCATGGGTCCTTCATAACAGTTCCTTGACTTGACCCTTACCATTTATTCCCCTCTTATCTGTCTCCCCCCTCCCCTCTGTTTACTCTCAGTTTGTTCTATATTTTCATATCTCTGATTCTATTTTTCTTGCTTGTTTTGTTGATTAGATTCCACTTATAGGTAAGATCATATGGTAAGTCTTTCACAACCTGACTTATTTCACTTCACATAATACTCTCCAGTTCCACCCATGCTATCATGAAGTGTAGGTGTTCCTTCTCTCTTTCTGCTGCATAGTACTGCATTTTGTAAAAGTACCACGGTTTTTTTATTCACTTATTTACTCATGAGCACTTAGGCTGTTTCTAGCACTTAGCTATTGCAAATTATGTTTTTATGAACTTTGGGGTGCATAGGTTCTTTTGAATTGGTGTTTCAAGATTCTTAGTATATAATCCCAACAGTGGTATCACTGGATCAAGAGGCATTTGCAGTTTTAGTTTTTTAAGAAAATTCCATACTGTTTTTCACACTGGCTAACGTGGACATTTCAATTATGTTAAGTCTTCCTATCCATGAACATGGGATGTGTTTCCACCTATTTGTATCTTCTTCAATTTCCTTCTTTAATGTTTTAAAATTTCTTGAATACAGGTCTTTTACAACCTTGATTGGAATAATTTTTGTTGAGTTTATTATTTTTTATTGTTGTTCAAGTACATTTTCTGCCTTTTTCCTCCACCCCTCTTCCTCACCCCAGCCCTTCCCATCTCCTTTCCCTGTTTCCACCCCCCTCCTTGTTATTGTCCATGTGTCTTTTATAATTGTTTCTGTAAACCCTTCACCCTTTTCCTCCATTATCAGGTATTTTATTCTTTTTGTAGCAATTATGAATGGGATTGTTTTCTTGGTATCTATTTCTGATATTTCACTATTGGCATATAAAAATGCAACTAATTTCTGTATATTAGTTGTGTATCCTGCTATTTTATTGAATTAATTCATCAGTTCAAGTATTTTCTTTGTGTAATCTTTTGGGTTCTCCTTTATAGCATTGTGTCATCTGCAAGTAAATACAGTTTCCCTCTTCTTCTACAATTGGGATGACTTTTCTTTCTTTCTTTCTTTCTTTCTTTCTTTCTTTCTTTCTTTCTTTCTTTCTTTCTTTCTTTCTTTCTTCTTCTCTCCTCCTCCTCTTATTCCTCCTCTCCCTCCTCCTTCTTCCTCCTCTTCTTCTTCTCCTTCTCCTTCTCCTTCTCCTCCTCCTTCTTCTTCTCCTTCTCCTCCTCCTTCTCCTTCTTCTTCTTCTTCTTCTTCTTCTCCTTCTTCTTTGTCTCATTGCTATGGCTAGGACTTCCAGTATTATGTGGAATAAGAAAGGTGAAAGTGGACATCCCTGTCTTGGTCTGGATCTTAAGGGGAATGCTAACAGTTTTTATCCACTGAGTTTGATGCTGGCAGTGGGTTTGTCATTTAAGGCCTTTGTTATATTTAGATATATATTCCATTTATTCCCACTTTGCTGACAGTTTTTATTATAATTGTATGTTGGATTTTATCAAATGCTTTTTCTGCATCTATTGATATGGCCATGTGGTTTTTAATCTTTCATTTTGTTTATGTGATGTATCACAGTTAATAATTTGTGAATGCTGTACCAACCTTGTATTTCTAGAATAAATCCCACTTGATCATGTTGTATGACTTTTGATGTATTTCTGTATTAAATTTGTTAATATTTTGTTGAGGATTTTAGCATCTATGTTCATCAGGGATATTTGTTTACAATATTCTTTTTGTTTGGAATATCTCACTTCAACTTTCTATAGGTTATTTTATGTGAAATTAGGATTTCAGAGCTTGCTTCAGTGAGCTGTAACAGTGAGTGAATAAGATAACATATGTCAAGTGCATAGTATTGTGTCTGCCCATAGTATGTGCTCATTAAATGATAGACTACAACTAAAAATACTGAATCATTTATACTTTTTTAAGAGTGAGATAATTGGAGATTTCCTCAACACTACAGGGCATTAATACCTTATTGCACACCACTGAAAAACAGAGCAGGCATTAACTATAATCTATGAATCCCCTATCCTATTTTTTGTTAAGTTTTTTGTAAGAGAAATGTGCTCTTACCCATTAAGCTGGACACAAAGTTGGCCTTACCTTTAAGAAAATCAACACTATAATTATAGCCTCCTTGCCCTTTATCAAAATTAAATCAACTTTATATAGAAGACTATTCCTCTATATATAAGGAGACATTTTTCAAGAAATTTTTTCTCCAAAGAGTTATTGATTAAATTATTACTGATTTTGTATAAATAAACCTCATTTTCTCTGAAGGGGTATGTTATACATATTTCTATTTTGTTGAAATTAAAATCATAAGGTAAACTTTCAGTTCAAAGAAGTTTACAAGTTGAATGTTAATTTTTTCTCCATTCTATCCCATGAAATTCAAAGTCTTAGCGTAGAAAGCTATGTATCTTTGCTATCAATCAGAGTAATGCAGTCTCTTTGTTTTAGCAGTTTTACTTATTTAATACAATGGAAACATTTAATATTCTTTCTTTAAAATTTGGGGAATAGTCAGGGGGGAGCAATTTGGTAGGGAAAAGAGCAAAAGGAAAATTAAAAAGATTTTTTCTTGTTTCTAATTCTCTAATTAAAAATAAAGAAACAGAAACGGCAAGACATAATAAACATAGCATCATAGACTATTTTGGCCAGCCTTAAGGGAAGACCCTGAAAACTAAAAGAGGAAATAATATTACTAACTTCTATGAGGAAGTCATTGCAGAAACTCTCAAAAGTAGTGGAGAAGAAAGAAGGGTAACACTGAGAAGTGTGCACCCCAGTGCAATGGGAAAGACTATCCTCCCAGCTTATGACAAGGCAGGCAGCTTTGTCATTTTTCAGCTAGAGGTTGTTCACTAAGCCAATATGTCCTCAAATAAACATAAGTTAACTTCATTTCGACATAAACAATACATAGAAAAGGCCATTGTGTGATTATGATTTAACAAGATAGAGAAACTTTACTCTATGATCATGTCTGAAACAATATAACGGAAACTTTGCAACTTCATAAAGAACAAAATATCTCCCTTTTTATGTCTAACATAAGCCATTACTATTTCTTTGTTAGTAGTGGTTGTAGCCCTGGCTGGTGTAGCTCAGTGGATTGAGTGCAGGCTGCAAACCAGGCATCACAGATTCTATTCCCAGTCAGGGCACATGCCTGGGTTGCAGGCCATGTCCCCCAGCAACCGCACATTGATGTTTCTCTCTCTCTCCCTCTCTCCCTCCCTTCCCTCTCTAAAAATGAATAAATAAAATCTTAAAAAAATAGTGGTTGTAGTCCTTAACACATTTTTCTGCCACCTAATAATAAAAATCGAGATGCTGAAATACGCCATTGCCTCAGCGTCCTGACAGCACTCGACAGCAACAGCATGTCCTCTGCTTCATATGTTCGCATGTCACCAGGACAAGGGAAACACTCTTGGAAGCATACTAGAAAGTATTTATCAAAATTTATTTTTTTAGGCCCTGGCCAGGTGGCTCAGCTGGTTGAAGTGCCACTCCATACACCAAAAGACTGTTGATTTGATTCCTGGTCAGGGTTCATGCCTAGATTGGGGGTTTCATCTACCTGGGGGGCACAGATTAACAGATGATTCTCTCTCTTTCTTTCTCTTTCTCTCTCTCTCCATTCCTGCCCATCTCTTCCTCTTTCTCTAAAAAAAATCCTCAGGTGAGGATTTTTAAAAAATTACTTTTTCAGAGTTCTGCCTTTTTACCAAAAGTAACTTTCTAAGTAGCTTTTACTAAAGAAAATGGGCTGTGTATCAATAAATATAGCTCATCCGAAGCTGCACACTGGAGAATTACCATCTTTTGACCTGTGTGTAAGCTCCATGAAACTCCCACTCCACAGTCTTTGTCTCTGTATGGTCTGACTTGGAGCTGGTTCAGTATTAACTGCCATTTCTCAGGTGTATTTTTCAAATATCAATAGCAACTGCAAAAGTAAAACACTGACAGTATTTTAACATTATAGCTGTCTGTAGCAGCAAGAACAGTGTGGCAAACAAAGGGCAAATCCAAAAATATAAAAGGAGAAGCTGGGAATGAGGTGCCTATAGAAATGCTACAACCTGTACGTAGGAACCTGAAAGTTCACACACATGTGAAGGGCTGTGGGCATGTTTGGGGAAGATTTGATAAGGCCTGTTTCTCTTATCTCTGGAGACCTGGGAGTCTGCACAAGAGGAAGTGAGGGTTAAACAGAATTGTAAACTGTTGAGTATTGAATGTACACACACACTCCCTAAACAAAGGCTGGGAGACAATGACTCAACACCTTTAAGGAGTTCCTTGTTTAGTTCTTAGCTGACCACAAGCAAACTGAAAAAACAGAGGCCTTAGTGCCCACACATGGCAGAATATGGACTTTAAAGAATTAATTCAGGATTGTCACTGAATAAACAAATAAGAGTAGCAACAATAATAAACCTGGTAGAGAAGGAAATCTGATGTTCAGAGTTGCCACATTATGCAATTTTAAATATCTGATTTTTAATCAATGTTATGAGACATATAAAAACCAAAAATGTATGGACATTATAAAGAGAGTCGATAGAAACTGTCTCTGAAGAAGCCAAGTTGTTGGTCTTAAAGAAAAATAGTTAAAATCAGCTATCATTAATGTGTTCAAAGAAAATAGGAAAATCATACCTAAAAATAAAGGAAGTAAGAAAGAAATGTTTTCTGAGATACAGAACATTAAAAGACATAGAAGTAAAAAAAACAAATAGAAGTTTTATATTTGGAATATATGACTTAATTGAATAGAAAATTTCACTAGAAAGGTACAATAACAGACGTGAACTGGCAGAAGAAACAACAAAATTGATGAAAGATAAAAGTAGAAGAGAGTATAAGGGTGATACATAATGAAAAAAATGTAATAAAATTGTATGCCAAAAAAATGATTGATGATAGATTAATTGAAATTATCCAGTCTGAGAAATGCAAAGAAAAAGTCAGAAGAAAAACCCACTGAGGTATCACTATTAGACTAAAGACTGTAAGAATTGGAGAGATTATTTGTCCTGTTCAAGGTTACAGAGCTTGTTGAGGTGGTTTCAGCTGATGAACCCAAGTCTCCAGAGTATGAAATTTTGTTTCATTTTGAGTTTGTTCCGAGAAATAGTCACTGTGTTTTAACAAGATACAATGTAATACTTATTTTTCTTAGTGGGTAAACCGGTATTTTTCTGCCAAAATTAGTGAGGGTTTACTTTTTTTGTCAATCTGTTTTATCCTTCAATGTATAAGACTGAACTCCTGTGGCTTGCCTTGGCAACAAGTCATAAAGAGGTAATTTATGTTAAAATGCCATCTCATCTAATAGGAAGACATTGTACCATGTAACCGAGAAAAACGATGTATTTATATATTCTTTTTTCCCTCTAGAGTAACTGAGTATAGTGACTATAACTCCAACTTGGTCAGGTAAGAAAATCTGGACTGGATTCCCTCAACATGAATTGCAATAAACCCTTAGAAGTAGGACAACTGAGCCTAGTTGAATGGCTCAGTTAATTGGAGCATCATCCGGTTGCACTAGTGTTGCAGATTCTGTTCCCCAGTTAGGACACACACAAGAATTGACCAAAACTACATAAGTAAGTAAAACAATTCGAAATTTCCTCCTCTCTTTCCCTTCCCCTCTCTCTTTAAAAACAAAAAATAAAAATAAAAAAGAAAGACAGCATTCTTTGTAACTGGAAATTCCCTCTTCAAATTTATTTTACAGAATCTCAAAATACAAGTTGCGAGTGGCCCCCTTTATTGTCATTCTAAATAGGGCTACTGCCCAGTTATTCACGCACTGACTTTCTGTTAAACATCTTTACATTTTACAAATTACATTGATTGCAAAAAAACAAGTTTTTATTTTATTTTAAAATATTATTTCATTGTCAAACAGAACTCTTTACTCACCTAGATTTGTTGTTTGTTTTCTCTTCAGTCTAGTACTGATGCTAGTCATTTATTTGCTTTGTATATACTTTTTGACCATAGTTTTGGGCTTGATTTTGGCTTCTCTCAAATAAAAATGCTAATTTACTTTTCATTTATGTTGTTTCCAGTAGGAAATTTGGTCAGGGTACAATGTGGCAGTATTTGGAGAGATAGCTATGAATACTCAAATCTACTTTATTTATTCAGTTCCTCTGAGTCAGCACTGTTTTGGAAAGAACTTGAAAGTAGAAGTGAGACTTGTAAGATGTCTTAGAATCTACCATTTATTTGTGGTGTGATTCAAAAAAATCACTTAACTTTTGTAAAACCAAGGTTTTCTTTATTGCATGATAGAGATGGTAATACTAGCCTTGAGGGATTCAAGTAAGAAGATAATGAAATAATGTAAGTGGGGTGAGGAACAGAGAAAAACTTTATAGATAGTAAATAATGTTTATTATGGGTTGCATTATCATTAATTAATGTCTCTGATGTAGAGTAAAATAAAGGTCTAAAGTATGTCTACTGAAATCAGACATAGAGCTGAGCAAACTTTGGAGAAAATTTGATTTTTATTTTGTAGTCTGTAAGTTACCTTGCCAATTTTCTACTTTTAGAGAAAAAATACAGGGAAGAAAAGTATATATTAAATATTTTTTTCTGAATTTCTGTGTTTTCTCACGGGAATCTTCCCATATTTCCTCAGAATGACTCTGCTTATAATCGATGAAATCATCCCTTTAGTTATATCACATAAGCAGCTATTGGGGTAGAAGTCTCTAGTGGTATAAGAATCAGGAAAGCAAACATTTTAGTAAATTACGAGTAGTTTCAATTCTGCTACCATACTTTCTACACATTTCATGTTATTAACAAGAAATTGACAAATTTAAAATTTGGTCTCACATAACAACAGCTTGTATTTAAATAACTCTACCTGCTTTGAAAATTTCAAGGTTTCTTGTAGCCAGTGTTTTATTTGTTCTCCCAATGACCACCTGAGTTATTGAAAATGAGCTCATACTATAATACTATAATTCTGTAACACGTACAAAAAAAAAAGCCTAAAAAAGAGAAACAAAGGAGCCAGCTTGTGAGACTGCATATGGACAAGACAGTCATGCACAGTTTGGCTACCTTACATGGTTGCATCAGAGTGTGCCTTGGGGTCTGGCACATCCTTATGTGGAGATAAAGAGCCCTCAGAGTCTGTGAGGGGCATAATCCTTTGTTTGGGAATACCTTTTCTCCTTCCAAAACTGATGTGTACTTTGTTCTGCCTAACTGTGTGTTATATGACATCTGGCTAACCTCACTGGTGGAACTGTTCCTGGTGGGAGTGAATGTGGTCCTTTGCCTGAATCACAAGATGGGTTCATTGAGACCACCTTCCTGCATGGTCTGCAAGGTGGAATTCTCTGGTCATGAGATGTTCACTATAAAAGTTGATCTTGCTCTGTCTGTTTTCTGAGTCAAGTGTTGTTCCATCCAGTACCTATGTAACTTGTGTCTTTTATAGAAACTGTGAACCTGTGAACCACGCAGTGAGTTGATATCTTGGGGCTGCTGTTTCTCTTGGTGGTAGGCATTGTTATGTTGTTTGCCAATCCTCCATGCAGTGGGACTCCCCCTTTGGAGGGGGTAAGAAGTATCACTTACTGGACACTGTGAATGGCTATGAGTGACAATGGTTATTCTTGCTGCCCTTGATGCTGCCATTATTAACTTAGGTGTGCCTAATAACTCCTCCGTTTCTCATACTGCAGTCAACCACATATCATTACTTAGTGCTAGAAAACGTGGCAAGGGTTTTGTTGTTGTTCATGTTAAGAGTTGATCTATAATAAATACCACTCAATGTGATTTTCCTTCTTAGACATGATGTCAATGTACTGTGTTTGAAGACGAGTTTTAATATTCTCACAGTAGTTTTTCTTTTTCATTAAAGTAATTTTCATAAATTACCCACATTTAATTTAGGCATGATTGCTATGTTATATGTCAGATTGTAGACAATGATTTTTATATGTGTTAATATTTTTCTGAATTTTCTTCATTGTTTCCAATTTCAGAACTGTACTTGAATACTGACTACTACATTTGACTATTTGTCAATATCCCCAAGAAATCCCAATACAATATTGAATTTTAAGTTCTGTGCACATTTGGCTTAAACATCTTTTTTTTTT
>PVIA01014929.1:0-24756 GCA_004024845.1 Tonatia bakeri | reverse complement strand
ACATTTTCCCTGATATGTCTCCTAGAACAAGAGACATAAAGGAAAGAAGAAACAAATGGGATCTCATTAAAATAAAATGCTTCTTCATGGCTAAAGAAAACAACATTAAAATGAAAGAGAACCAACTGTATGGGAAAACATATTTGCCAATGATACCTCAGACAAGGGTTTGACCTCCAAAATATATAAAGAACTCACACGACTCCACTCCAGGAAGACAAACAATCCAATTAAAAATGGGCAAAAGACTGGATCAGACACTTCTCCAAGGAGGACATACAGAGGGCCTGGAGGCATATGAAAAGACGCTCAGCATCACTAGCCATCAGAGAGATGCAAATTAAAACCACAATGAGATATCACTTCACACTGGTCAGAATGGCCATCATAAACAATTCAACAAACAAATGTTGGAGAAGATGTGGAGAAAAGGGAGTCCTAGTGCACTGTTAGTGGGAATGCAGACTAGTACAGCCACTGTGGAAAACAATATGGAATTTCCTCAGAAAACTAAAAATGGAACTGCCTTTTTACCTGGCAATTCCACTGCTGGGATTCTATCATAAGAACCCTGAAACACCAATCCAAAAGAACCTATGCATCCTAATGTCCATAGCAGCACAATTTACAATAGCCAAGTTCTGGAAGCAACCTAAGTGCCCATCAGTAAATAAGTGGATCAAAAAACAATGGTACATTTACACAATGGAATATTACACAGCAGAGAGAAAAAAGGAGCTCCTACCCTTTGTGAACAGCATGGATAGAACTAGAGAACATTATGCTAAATGAAATAAGCCAGTTGGTAAGGGACAAATACCATATGATCTCACCAATAAGTGGAATCTAATAAACAAAACAAATAAGCAAGAAAAATATAATCAGAGACATTGAAATTAAGAACAAACTGTCAGTAACCAGAAGGGAGGTGGGAGGGGATAATGGAAGAAAAAAGGGAATGGTTTACAGGAAGAACTACAAAGGACATATGGACAAAATCAAGGGAGGTTGAAATCAGCAGTGGGAGGATTGAATGGCTGGGGTTGTGGGGAGTGGTAGGGGAAAATGTCGACAACTGTGCTTGAACAACAATAAAATAAAATAATATGTCAAAAAGATTATTAAACAAAAAAAATCCAAAGGGTCTAGGACTATTCAATAGATACCCTCAATTACAACAAAACAGTTCACTGGAATTTTTACTGGAATTGTGCTGAACCTATGGATTTGTTTGTGGAGAATTTTCACTCTGACAATATTGAGTTTTCCAATTCATAAACACTTAGATATTCTGTAAGCTTTATCAGTAATATTTTAGGATTTTAAGTGTATACATATTGCCTAGACTTAATTAAATTTATCTCTAAGTGTTTTATGGTTTTGTTTCTATTATAAAAGATATATTTTCATTTATTTTTACTATTGTTAGTGTATGAAATATAATTGAACTTTGCAGATTAATCCTCTTCCTGAGATCTTGTGAAGTTTATTTACTCTAGTAGTTTTTTCTAGATTATTTTTGGGAATTTTTACATACAGGGTAGGGCAAAAGTAGGTTTACAGTTATTTACATGGAAAATAATAAATAAATAATGCAAGAAAAAATTGTGTTTTGGGTACTCACAACTGTAAACCTACTTTTGCCCCACCATGTATATGATACCATCTGTTAATACAAACAGTTTTATTTCTTTTTCAATCTCTATGCCTCTTATTTGTTTTTCTTGCCCTACAGCAAACATTAAGACTTCTAGCCCATACTGAATAGAAGTCATGAAAGGAGACATCTGGCCTCATGTCTAATCTTAGTGGGAAATCATTCAGTCTTTCACTATTTTTTTTCCAACTATTCAACAACTTTGCTGTTTATTTGTGTGTTCAAGTATTCTGTTTCGGTGGTCAATGGTCCTGACTTCTTTTAGTGTAACATGAACCATTAAAAACATGGAGTAAACTAATAATTAGTACTTACCAAATAAGGTATGAAGTAAATACTAGGAAAATCATGATAAGAAAACCACCACCTGAAATACCATAAACCCAAATTTTTACTTTGTCTATCAAAAATTTCACAGTGCTAAACAACACCGAAAATCATTGCTTCATAAAATCTAACTAGCAAGCTCGTTTGAATTTATTTTCACGTGTGTATTTTCTTACACATGTAACGCAAAAGTATTGTAAAACATCTTGACCCCATAAATAGAACAAGAAAATAAATTATAATCAAGAAACAATCCTGCATGCAAAGAAAATTACTGTGATCATTTTTGGTGACTTTTCTTTCTGAATAATGTTGAGTGAACAAAAACTTCTTGACCAAATAGCTAATCTATTTACCAAATTACTGTAAAATTATGACCATATGTATGCAAATATATATTTTTTATTTGATACTTTCCAAAGAAAAATAGATTAACCAAATAGTCTCATCAATTTTGTGACTTCTATATAAGATATAACTTGAGTGTATACATGTTTTTCTATATGTGATAGATATTTGATTTGTTTCTGAAACTCTAGCATCTTTTGCTGTATTTTAGTGAACATATAGTTAACTAAACATAGACATGTGTTGCAAGAAACTATTCCTTTTTGAAAGATATGTACACACAGAAGGTTCATTATACTGTATGAATGTAATTAACTGCAGGTCCAAAATATGGATATTAGCATCTCATTATAAATGTTTCCATAGGATCAAGAATAATCAAAATCTGTTGTAAATAATACTTCTTTGGAATAAAATCATAATTACATTCAGTTATATTATGACCACGTACAATAGTTTTTTCTTGCAAGACACTTTCAAGTTTTGGGATGAGGTTTCAGTATAGTAAAGATATCTTTCTGTGGTCAAAAATCTTTTTTTACAAAGCTTTGATTCTGACTTC
Source organism: Tonatia bakeri (assembly GCA_004024845.1). NCBI lineage: Eukaryota > Metazoa > Chordata > Mammalia > Chiroptera > Phyllostomidae > Tonatia > Tonatia bakeri. Next base: position 21,862 of record PVIA01014929.1, on the reverse strand, counting down.
TTTAAAACACTAATGATGAAATCCCATAGTATGACTTTTTTACATTGATAATTTTAAAAAGGCTTCCCTGAGTGAACATGCACCTTTAATATTATTACTCCTGCACCTAACAGAGTTGAAATATTGGGATAATCCAGTGTTTTTAAATCTGCAGTTGAGAAATATGTGGACCATGATCTTTAATCATGTTACTGAAAATAAATAAATAAATAAAAGTTTAAGCCCCAGCTGGTGTGGCTCAGTGGATTGAACACTAGCCTGTGAACCAAAGGGTTGCCAGTTTGATCCCAGCCAGGGCACATGCCTGGGTTGTGGGCCAGGTCCCTGGTAGGGGTGCACAGGAGGCAACCATACACTGATATTTCTTTCTCTCTTTATCCCTTCCTTCCCCTTTCTAAAATTAATAAAATGAAATATTTTGCAAAGGATTAATATAACTTTTTATAATAACATAATGGATATGGCCAAATTTCAACTTTAAAAAAAAGATATGTAGTGAAAAATATGTCTTTCTGCCAGCCTCTCTCAGTTCCCCACCCATGAGCTATCACTGTTACCAGTTTCCTTATGAACATTTCCCAGTTATTTCTGCAAATGCAAGCATATGAGTATGTACACATGCATATTTTTAAAAAGACATAAATGATATATATCATTCCCTTTGATTTGTACTTATTTTCACTTAACACATGTTAAAAATATTTTCATTCTAGTTCATAAAGTCTATTTTATTATTTTAATATATCTATGAAGTATATTACCTAACTGTAAAACTTTTTTTCCCTCTTATTCTATTTATGCACATTTACGTTGTTTCCACTCATTTGCTATAAAACAAGTGATCAGTCTTTCACTATTAGGTGCTATGTTAGCTATATGTTTTCTCCTAGTGCCTTTTTATCAGCTTAAGGATGTTTTCTTCCATTTCTAGGTTGCTGAGAGTTGTTTTTTGTTTGTTTGTTTGTTTTTAGAATTATTGTCTTGAGTAAATGTTAAATTTTTGCAAATACTTTTCCTACATATATTGAAATTATTATACAGGATCTGGCAGAAGTAATGCCTGCTTGACTGTGGTTGGTAGGGTAATGATATGGGTGTAACAATTTAGTTTTAATTTTAACATTTCACCTAAAATGTCATGGTTTGCTTGAGTGTGATATTATGTTATAGAAGTACATGCTTATGATTTTGTAAGGAAACATCTTGTAACAAAAAGGGGTATTTGTGTCAACCACACTCAAGCAGGCATTACTTCTGCCAGACCCTATGTTAATATATACATATTTTTATGTTGCTTTTTTCACCTAAAAGTATGATGTGGAGGTTACTCCATAAAGGTAAAAATGTATTTTCTATTATTTTTTACACTCCATTGTATGGATGTACCTATTCAACTACTCCCCTAGTTTAACAGTCCCCAACCACGGGGTGAGGGGATTGGGGAAACACTGGAGGCAGGGCCCAGGTGAGTTTCACTCCCCTGCTGTGCTGTGGAGGGGGAAGGGAGAGACACAGGAGGCAGAGCTCAGATGAGCTTTGCTTGCAGACAGGTCCTAATGGTACTGGTACCAGTCCTTGGCCCTGAGGACTGGGGACCCCTGCCCTAGTTGATGGATATTTCGTTTGTTCCAGTCTTTTGCTATTACAAAGAGTGCTGCAGTAAATAGCACTCTTTATTGACTTCCTTCTTTTTTCTGCTTACTTCCCCAATCTTAGGGATGCTGTTATGGATCACCTCCCAGGAAACCACTTGCACTAAAATCCTTGTCTCAAGACCTGCTTTGGAGGAACTCAAACCAAAACATCTGTACTTACTGGCACTTACTGTTGAGGCAAATCATCACATATATTATCATATAATTAATTCATATTAGGTATCATTAAACTTCTGTTCATAACTGAATGCACTTCTTTTAAGTCCTGGGGAAGATATTTTATTTTGGAAAAAACTGGTGCATTGTTTAAAAGATTCATTTTTTTAAAAATCAGAGCATTTAACACATACCAAATATATGAAGTAGAAAAAACATTTGCAGAGGGAAGGGGGTTGAGGAGATTATAAGGAGACTAAATAGTAATGGAAAAAAATACAATAGAAAATAAACCTTAATGTGGGACCATCCAATGGTATAAACATGTGTGATGTATATGCAGATGAAATACATGTATGATATATATGGATATAAAAGCTTTATGGTAAAGTAGCAAAATTTGCAAGTTATTTCATTTTAAAAGAGTTACCATTTCACATTATTGACATTATAACTCACCCTGACTCACATACATTCTGGTCAGATTTGTTTTTCTTCTTTTTAAAGTATATTTTATTAATTATGCTATTACAGTTTTCTCAATTTTCCCCCCTTTATCACCCCTCCACCCTGTACCCCCCAGCCCTCCAGCATTCCCCCACCTTAGTTCATGTCCATGGTTTATACATATAAGTTCTTTGAGTTCTTCATTTCCTATACCATTTTTTACTTCTCCTAGTCTATTTAATGCCTACCAATTATGCTTCTTCTTCCCTGTACATTTTCCCTCCTATTCACCCCTTCTCCCTCCCCACTGAAAATCCTCCATGTAATGTTCATTCCTCTGATTCTGCTCCTGTTCTAGTTGTTTGCTCAGTTTTTGTTTTTGTTGTCTTTCTTTCTTTCTTTCTTTCTTTCTTTCTTTCTTTCTTTCTTTCTTTCTTGGTTCATTTGTTGATAGTTGTGAGTTTGTGGCCATTTTACTGTTCATAATTTTGATCTTCCTTTCCTTAGATAAGTCCCTTTAACATTTCATATAATAATGGCTTGGTAATGATGAACTCCTTTAATTTGACCTTATCTGAGAAACACTTTATCTGACCTTCCATTCTAAATTGTAGCTTTGCTGAATAGAGTATTCTTGGATGTAGGTCCTTGCGTTTCATGACCTCAAATACTTCTTTCCAGCCCCTTTTTGCCTGCAAGTTTTCTTTTGAGAAATCAGCTGATAGTCTGATGGGAACGCCTTTGTAGGTAATTCTTTCCTTCCCTCTTGCTGCTTTTAAGATTCTCTCTTTGTCTTTAATCTTGGGTAACTTAGTGATGATGTGCCTTGGTGTGTTCTTCTTTGTGTCCAACTTCTTTGGAATTCTCTGAGCTTCCTGGACTTCCTGGAAGTCTATTTCCTTTGCCAGATTGGCAAAGTTTCCTTTCATAATTTGTTCGAATAGGTTTTCAATTTCTTGTTGTTCTTCCTCTTCTGGCACTCCTATAATTCAGATATTGGAATGTTCCAAGTTGTCCCAGAGGTTCAAAAGTCTCTCTACAGTTTTTTGAAGATCTTGTTTCTTCATTCTGTTCCAGTTGGATGTTTACTTCTTCCTTTTGTTCCAAATCGTTGAGTCCTGGTTTCCTTCCTGTCACTGTTGGTTCCCTGAATATTTTGCTTTATTTCATTTTGGGTATCTTTCATTTGTTCTTTCATTTTTTTGACCAAGCTTAATCAGTTCTGTGAGCATTTTATCAGGGCTTTAAATTCTCCATCAGATAGGTTGGCTATCTCCTCATTGCTTAGCTCTCTTTCTGAGGTTTTGCTCTGTTCCTTCATTTTGGCCCTATATCTTTGCTCATGTCCCTGTTAAGTTGTAAGGGGGTGGGGTCTTAGGTATTCACTGGGGCAGGGCAACCCTCCTTGCTGTACTGTGTGCTGCTTGTCAGAGAGGGGCCAGAGAGTAAATAATGTAGCCCCCCTGCTTGTCTTTGTCCCACTTTCCAACAAACTCTCATGTGAGACTGGGAGTTTCTGCCACCGTGGCACCCGGTATAGTCCACAGTCAGCTCTGAGTCTCAGGTTCCCCTTAAGTCAGCCCCACCTGTGCAGCTTGCCACCTGGCCACAGCCAGCCCTGCCCTCACAGTCTGCTGTTTTGCCTCGGGTTCTCTCCATCTGCCACCTTAGTGCTCTGGTTGTTCTGTTTGACTGTTTCTTTAATTCTGTGGTTGCCAGAATTCCATGCAGTTTGATTTCTGGTTGTTTATTGATTTTAGATTGGTCATTATCCTCCTTTTGGTTGTGCGAGGAAGTGAAGGTTTCTACCTACACCTCCTTCTTGGCTGGAACCCTTGGTCAGATTTCTTAAGTGAGAGAGAAGTCCCTGGTATCACATGCAGGGAGCTGAGGTTAGTAAAAGTCACAGTTGAATTTAGCAATGCCTCAGCCCACAGGGTGCTTTACTTAAATAAATATCATCTGTCACAGGTAGTAACTCAGAGCAAGATTACAAGGAGCCAATCAGGTAGTGGAAATACATCTGAATACACCTATCAACTTGACATGAAACCTTCTTTTCAGAAATGTCATTGTAGAAGAGACTATCTCTCCTATGTGTCTGGACTATATTTCTGCAAAGACGGGATTGAAGAAAAATGCATGAAATCTGGAAGCAGAGGGAAACATTTAAGATTTGTTTTTCAATAATCTGATGATCCTCATGCTTTTTACTACTTTTGAGCCAAGCACTGTTATTGTCATTGAACATCATTTGAAATTGCTCTATAGTGAAATCTTTCTATCTGGAATGGTTTTATTTCTTAAATGGAATAAATAAAATCTAACAAGTGGGAAAAAAAAGTAAAGCATTCGCATAAGCTATAGAAAGGTAGTATTAAGTAAAAGTGAATCCAAAAATAGTTTCTAACTTCTTTGATTTTTGAATTCTGAAGAAGATAGAACACACACAGACAAGAAAGTTAGAATATTGTGCTTGTGGATTTATTCCTAATCACTGTTTTCTACTTTTGTGCTTTTATGATCAGAAAACATCTGAAAATGGTAGTTGCTTATACAGTCTGATGCTTGACAATAATCCCAGGAAAATTACCCTTATCTTTCTTTTATAATGAATTCCAGGAACAATCAGGTTAATGGAGAATTTTAGATGCTGCTTGAGAACTACCAATTTTGTGACAATCATTGAGATTGTGCTGCATTATAGCTTCTTTGAGGACATACAAACAAATTCAGGATGTAAATAACCCTCTTTATTTTTCTCACTTCAGCTGTGTTTTTTCCCTACATCAGTCAAACCCAATGTTATTGAGGACAATATGACACAGAAACATATATCTGATTTCCCCCTACATAGTTACTATATTTTACGGTTATCTGACAAAATAAGAACCAAAATTTAGTCAGTCCCCATATGTGAGACATTGTTCTTCTGTGGTATTTATAATACATGAAAACCTACTTAGCAAGCATGGAGGAATATAATACATTCAGGAACCAAGAATTTGATCACGACTGCCTGCTTCTAGATAAGATGAGCTAGGGTATAAAATGGACTTTTATGGAGAGACTGTCTTATAATCATAAGTGATGATATGTAAACCTCTCTTCACAGAGGCACTGTAGTGTGGAAAAGTGGACTTAAAAGGATGCTCACAGCTGCTTAGGTGGCCTGAGACAAGTGTGTTCACTGCTTTGGGTCTAAGTTTTCTTAGTTGCAAATTTAAGGGTTTCTACTAGATGCTTTTCCCATCCTTCCATGTCAAAGTGTAATTCACCTCCCCCAGAAGTTCAGGTTCCAGAGAAGAGGGCAAGAAAGAAAAAGATGGGGCATCAGGATAGTGCAGGATGCCTGATTAGCACTCAACATAAGGTTGGGCAGAGATAAGAACCAAAGTGGAAGCCAGGACCTTATGTATGGTGCCACAATTGAGTAGTAGAGAAGGAGTAAAGAGCTATAATAAGCAGACTTTGTTAGAAATGTCTCAGGGCAACTAGCATAATGGTAGCATGCAGAAATGAACATTCTTTTAAACATCTTTTGGGAGTGTACCATGGGCTTGAGAGTTGCTGGAAATCAAAAACAAATCATACATGGCCCTGTCTTCTAGGAGTTTAAAATGTAGAGGGACAGGTATGTACACCATTAACTAGGCTATACTTTCACTTGCAGATACCACTAAAACAAGAGTTTAAATCAAGTGCTGTGGTAACTCAGAAAATTAAAGTAAACCTTGTTTAATTAAATCTAGCAGGAGAGATAAGGCTTAATTATGTCAGCAATCTTTGAGGAGGATTGGATCATCAGGTGGAGAATTAGAGGCGAGAGAACAGCATGTGAAGAGGAGTAGAAGAGTAGACAGCATGATGTGCCTGGCATCCAGGAAGAGCTGAGTTTAAATGAAGCATGAGGAGTGCTGCAGAAGCACTAGGGATGAAGCAAGAAGACAGGGTGTCCCTGGATTGGGAAGGGTTTTGATTCTCATGCTAGGGATTTGGGCCGCAGTCCAGAGAGGGTCTGGATGATATCACTAATACCAGCCACTCTAGTAGGTTTCCAGTAGTCACCCAGGCCCAGCCCTTTTGAAGGCCAAGAGTAGGAGAGAGGATAAAGTGGCAAAGTAAGGAAGGTAGAGGAGTTAAAGAAATCTTGCAATTCCTACCTAAATTGAGTGGTTATGGATTTTAGTGATTGAGATATGGACTACAGAAGTTTGAAGGGAGAGAGATGATAAGTTGTATTTTGGTAAAATTGGGAACATCTATAAAAAGTGTATAATTTGACTCTTGATAATGTGGTTTTGGAATTTGGAAGAGAACCAGGCTGGATATAACCGCTTGGGAAAGAATAGTGGAGATGGATGAAATGTCTAGGGAGAGAATGGTGAATGGAAAAAGAAAGTGAAGATGTCTTGTAGGACAACCACCTGATGAGTAGCCAGTGAATGTACCAAGAAAGATGAGAAAAGTAGAGTGAAAATAAGAGAGACTTGTATTGTGGAATCCATAGGAAATTAAGATTTTACAGGAGAACTGGGGATTTTTAAAAGCTCAAAGGAGCTCAAGATAGATGAGAAATAAAAAGAGGTAACTGGATTTATATGAACACAAAATTAGGGAGTGGAGTCAGCATAGGAATGAGATCGTAGAAGAGAGAAACAAGTTGGTTGCTAGCTCTAGGTGGAGCTAGAGTCTAAGGAATGTTTGGTGATGTTCTATTCACATATAATTTCAAACTTGTAGAAAGGTTGCAAAAATAGTACAGAGAGCCCCATATACCACATTCACCATACACTGTTTGTTAACATTTTACCTCGTTGCTTTCTCATCCTTTTTCTTTCTCTCTCTTTTTAAATAATTTTAGTTACAGGCATCATGCCCCCTTAACCTCTAAGCATTTCAGTGTGTATTTCCTAAGAACACAGCTATTACTTTCCATAACAACAGTACAATGATCAGAATGAGAAATGTCACACAGAAGTAATACTGTTACCTAACTACATTCCATATTTAAATTTTAGTAATTATTTGCAAAATATCCTTTATAGGTATTTTCCCCCATTCTGAGTCAAAAATCAAGATTGTGCATTTCTTTGGTTCCCTTGAATCTGGAACAATTCCTAAGCCTTTGTTTGTCTTTCATGGCATTAATATTTTTGAGGAGCACAGACTGATTATTTTACAGAATATCTCTCAATGTGGGTTTTATAATGCTTATTCAAATTTTAATCAAGTTTACTAATTTTTTTAAGGAATACCTGAGAAGTGATGTTATGTCTTTCTCAGGGCATTATATAAGGAACCATGCAATATGTTTAGTCCCTTTATTAGCAGTATGAACTTAGATAACTTGGCAAGGTGATGCCTGCTATGTTTCTCCCTCATTTTCCTTCTATAATTAGTAATTTGTGAACACATACTTTGAGACTGTGTAAATATCCTGCTTCCCATTAGATAATGACCTACTAGTTTTAGTATGCATTTTTGCCTGAATCAATTATTACTATGTTTATAAAATGTGATTTTTTCCTAAAAAATTGTCCCTTCAGCTTTTATTAGTTGGTTTATTATTATAAGGAAGAACTTCCCTTTTATGTATATATGTATATGTGTATGTATGTATGCATGTATATTATTGTGGATAAAGAAGCTTTTTAAAAAATAATGTGGGAAGACTTGGACTTTCTTATAGATGGAATGAAAAGAGCTAATGGGTAAGGTAGAGCATATAGGGGATAATTAAAGCAAGTAACCAAGTCTAAAGAAGGGGTAGAATTAAGAGTGCAGATTGAAGGAGCAGTCCTGGGCAGGTGTGGCAACTATGCAATCTCAAACCTGAAAGAGAATTTATATCTGATGCTTCTCACTGCTTACATGAAATATGTGGTAATGTCAGTCACGTAAATGCCTGATTTGCTGAAAATGTCATAATCCCTGCCCTTATGTCACTGGTGAGATGAACAATAACAACTTCAATACCAAATACTGTGGTAAGCACTAGGTATAGGTCCACAATACCACATCCAAAACTCTTGAGGCAAGAGGTATTATGGAATCTAGAATGGCAGGCAACATTGTACACATACCATATTTTATGTAATATCTCCAGCAGGAGTCTGGGGCAGCATGCAGTGATCACACCCAATTTGTATTTCTTAAATGAAATCAATATTTCTAAAGTGAAGTATGAATTTTTACACTGACTATGAACTGTTTCATGTCAGTTTAGATTAGACAGATTAGGCTACCAAAAAAGTTTGCATCAAAATTACAAAGATAAGTTTTGATTTTCAGAGCATTTGCATTCTGAACTGTGCATAAAGGAAAGTGGACCTGTATAGACAGTCCTATAACAGAAAGTACTTTCCACTCAAGAAGTCAAGGAAGCATTGAAAAGGGGAAGATGCTTGAACAAAGTCTTGAAAAAAGTGTAGGCTTTTAGATTAGCAGAAAATGGTAATAAGAGGTATGATAGAAGAAAGGACATTCCAAATAGAGGGAAGAATTTGAGCAAAGTCAGGAAAGTCCCTGGCTTCAGTGGTGATTATTGGTAATCTCAGGACATAGGCTGGTGGGAGGGAATGGAAAAAAGTCAAGCTGGAGAGTTGGGTTGGAACCTGAACACCAAGAACTCTGAATATCATTTTCAAGGTTTGAAACGTTATTCTGCCATCAGTGTGGAGTGACACGGTCACGTCTCTGCTGTTGTTAGGTGAAACTGACTGGGTTCTTTCCCCAGTGCCAGTGCAGAGAACTAATTGGAGTGAGGAGACTAAGGCAGAGAGACAGCTGCAGTAGTGGAGCACAGATCTGACGAGAGCTGGTGCGAGCCCAGCCGTGGGGAGAAAGGAGATGTGAGAGCCAAGAATGGGTGGTTTTGAGAGCCAAATTAGAATCAATGGAACTTGAGTAATTAAATAGAGAGAGCAGAGGACAGGGAGATTCAAACACTGGCTCCATGCTGAACTTGGAGGACAGAAAGCAGGACATTATGTTGAGTAATGAAAACTGAGAGCTCAGGTATTCACTTGCCAGGGCTTAAACCACAGTTCCAACTTCTTACCTGTGAGAATTGCAGCAAAGAACTTACTTAACCTTCTCCTTCTCTGCAAATGGAAATAGTAGCAACTTTCTGAAAGAATAATAGTGTGGCTTAAGTGAGCTAATCCATATAAATACTAATCACAGGACCTGACACATAGGAAACACCACAAATATTTACAAATTTTATTGACAATTTTGATGGTGATGGCATTGAGTTAGAGAACCCACAAAGATGTTTTAATTCTAGAATTGTCTATAGATGGACTTGTAATTATAGGGTCATTACAGGAAAGTTTCTCATTTGTACCTCTTTGAATATTTGATATTCCTTGTTTCTTCCAAAAAATGTATGCAGAGTAAAACAAGATCCTGTCAACATTCTTCAAGGTCTGATAACATAAAGATGTTTCCTGGTTTTAAGATAAGATATATACTCTAGCCCTCCATCTCTTATGAGTACTTTTAAGAAACAATCAATCACCAAAACACTGCTATCAACTGGAGGGAAAAGGGCTCTAGACTGGGTGAGGGCTGTAGGCTATAGATTGAAGGTGCAGTGAAAGAAAAAACAAACTGCTCATGAATAGAATTTTATCAAGGTGAAATTTTAAAATACTGGTCAAAGATATAGCCAGAATAGTATTGATCAATATGGCAGATATTATAGGATGATTTTGAATTTCAGTCTGATTGGAGAGCTGCTTGTCAATTAGGCTTTCAAAAGAAGCTTTGTGTGATCATATGGTATTTGTCTTTCACTGTCTGGCTTATTTCACTTAGCATAATGCTCTCCAGATCCATCCATGCTGTTGCAAAGGGTAGGAGCTCCTTCTTTCTTTCTGCTGCATAGCTGGTACAACCACTGTGGAAAACAGTATGGAACTTCCTCAGAAAACTAAAAATGGATCTGCCTTTTGACCCAGCAATTCCACTGCTAGGACTATATCCTAAGAATCCTAAAACACCAATCCAAAAGAACCTTTGCACCCCAATGTTCATAGCAGCACAATTTACAATAGCTAAGTGCTGGAAGCAACCTAGATGCCCATCAGTAAATGAATGGATCAAAAAACTATGGTACATTTACACAATGGAACTTCTGTAATTTTTCCATAGTGACTGAACTAAGAAAGTTATATGATAGAGCTAAGATGTTAAGGATCACAACAGGGGCATCTAATGTGGCTCATTTGGAAGTAGACGCTGGAGAAAAGTAAATCATCTTCTGTCTATGGATGGACTACTAAGAAGGGCCTGTCTGATACATCAATTACACATGCATCATGTTCCACCACCAGAATTTAAGGTTTTTGAGGGCAGGGAATGAATCCAATGCTTTTGAAGCAACCAGAGACCACCTCTGTGCTGGGCATAAAATAGGTGCTTCCTGCACACATGATGCTTGAGGAGGAATTCTCCACATGGGTTGTGCCCCACTTTCTGGGTAAAATTTACATTCTGCTTTGTCTATTAGAAGCACAGATTTTTTGTTTTAAATTGGGGGTTTCTCACTTTGTGGGTGGGAGAATTATTTTAAAATAAATGTATTTCTCAGCTAAGTTATTTACAGAGGCCGAGTAATATGGCATTGGTAGAAACAACAACAAAAAGTGAGCTATTTTATAATTTTAGAAGGTTTTGTTTGACACTGAGGCTGGATATCTATGTCTACAGATATTTCCTTGGTGTTCCTTGGCAGCCAATGATAGAATTTATGATCTGTGGACCTCAGGTGTTTTGTATAGACCCTCAATATGAACAGTTCTGAAGGTATTTATTAATCTCTTAAGTCAACCAATCTTTAACACTTAGAATGTTGCAAGCATTCAAGTGGAAACATCTTTACCATTGAGTATGTATATGGCAATAATACACCCTGAAATCATTATGTTAAGAAATTAATTACATGAAACATTGTAGGACAGGTTATTGCCTCAACTGTCCCCTATCAACCTTTGTTTTGAGACTCTTGGAAGTTCCTTGGGAATAGGATGGAGGGATTTCTATACTTTGGCCCCCTTAAATAAAGAAGAGAAACAAGCATGCTAGTTTTGGTGTTAAAATAAGTTGATACAAACATCTATCCTTTTATTGATATTGATGACCTAATAAACAACAATCTGAAAATAAGGCTGGAGGGAGGAAGGTTGTCAGAAATGATATGTGTATAATAAAGTAGTTTAATAGGCAGAAAACTGCTTTTAAGATATACTAGCTGGTGTTTACTGAAGAAAACAATTGCTCTTAAGATTGCACCATGTACCATATTTCCTTCAGACTTTTTTATATTCATATTTTACAAGGATATAAATCATATATGAGGTTTATCTGGAAAAAGTTCAGCCATTGATAATCCAACAAGAACAGTTTGCACAATATCAATGTAACCTGACAGTCAAGGAGAGTGTACTGGAGTGTGCGTGTATGAACAATGATGACTGTACTAATCAGTGGCTGTGGTAGACACTGTTGAGTGAGTATATGTGCTGTGTGGCTGTCACATTCAAAGTGAGTGAGTGAGTAGAGCAATGAATCTGCATAAAATTAAGTTGAACGTTCCTCCTCAGAAACTATTCAGATGATTCAGAAGGCCACAGCAATAGGCAACTGGTGATTGGCAGCTTCATCACAACAATGTGCCTGCCCATGCATCACATCTCATGCAGAGTTTTTTTGGGAAACATCAAATCACCCAGGTGACTCAGCCTGCTATAGTCCATATTTAGTGCCCTGTGATTTCTGCCTTTTTCCAAAACTGAAATCACCTTTGAAAGGGAAGAGATTTCAGACTGTCAATGAGAGTCAAGAAAATACAAAGGGGCAGCTGATAGTAATAGGGAGAACTGTGTTAGGTCCCAAGGTTACTACTTTGAAGGAGACTGAGGCATCATTGTCCTGAGTGCAATGTTTCTTGTATCTTGTATCTTCTTCAGTAAATGTCTCTGTTTTTCATAATACATGGCTGGATGCTTTCTGTACATACTATATATGTTACGTATATAACATATATACAAGTTTGCATTTCTTTTTTAAATATCTGGCATAAATGTGTTCATGTTATTAGTCTTGGTAACCATAATTCTAATGGTTGAAAAATGTTTTGTTAGGTCACTTAAAATAATTTATTTAAACATAACCTCAGGTAAGAATTTGGGTTTGCTTTCAGTTTTATTATAAATATACCATTTCTGCTATTAAAATAGTGTGTTTTTGTAATGTGTTATTTCATTATCTTGAATTATTTGAGTAGATTCCCAGAAGTGGAGTTTTTGGGTACAGTGTTTGAAGTCATTAGTTCTTGATAAAATTGATAAATTTCTCTTCAAAGAAATTATACCAATGCACAATTCTACAGTTTGCAGACTTTTTTTAGTGGTCTTGTACACTTCTTTTATTTATTGAGTAAAGGGTAGAAGCCATTCATTTGGTGGTATGCAGGATGTCCCAAAATAAAAATAGAATATGTACATATTTGAAGGGAGAAGAAAAGACAGAGAATTATGTATAGGACTATCAGAGCAGTGTGTGTGTGTATGTGTGTGTATTGATTGGGCAGTGTGGAGAATTGGGCTTAATGTACCTAACAAATGATTAATCTTTTGCCTAAAAATCAGGTTGAGCTGACCAGATGGTGAGTGGGATGAAATCACTTTCCTACCATTGTGTGCAAGATTTCTAACACTTTGTCACCCACTTTGTTCTTAGTCAGTAAAGTCAATAAGGATGCTTGCTTGCAAATGACAGGAAGCAAAGCTCATTTTTTGCCCTAATTTTTCATCACTTGCTCAGTACCTACTCCTTTAGACTTCTGTTTTTAATACATCTACTTTCCTTTGGCAATGACAGAATGTTCCTCTTCTTCTTCTTCTTTCTTTTTTTTTTTTTTTGATTTCTTTCTTCACTGAAATCATGATGCATGCAAATATAATTGACATAGTATTCCTTCATCTGAGTCTATTTTATTCTTTTAATTCTAAACTGCTGCTCTTCCTGGAGAGCTGTGTTACAAAAGAATTGAATTTTCAAGACAGCGTTTAATACATAACAGTTTTAACAGGCTTCATGTTTGCAAGAGACAAATTAAGCAAACTTTTCTAATATGTAGGTAACATCTGTTACACAAAGTCACCATTAATGATAACACCTGGATCTCCTTTGTGGTTGATTTTCATCCAGCTGCACCTACCCATAAAAGGTGCCAGCCAAGAGGGGTACACATTTATTTTTCAGTTCAGAATGACCAGGAAACAGAACATAGACTCAAATAAAATCTTTGTTAACCTCTGAAATCAGAGCCTCCCATAAATCTCTGCTAATGCTTATAACCTCCTCATAGCCAATTTACCATTCTATTTGGTGCTTTATAAGATGCTCCAAATTTGAGAGTGGCAATACAGAAGAAAGCTACACACAAAGAAGCTGAGTCTTAAAGCACTACCTGTAAAGGGACCAGCATGCCCGTTAACTGTCAGTTAAAAGTTCTCATGCCAAAGCTTTATTCAGACAACATTCCCATTTGTACCAATAGGTCTGTGTGGGACATAATTGTTCACCAACTCATTTTCTTTCTTCATCATTAAGCAGGGGTATATTTTCAAGTGTCTTTGTCCCACTTGGTAAATTGCATTAAATTCTTTATCTCTTTTTGGATCTGTGTCCTTTGCTATGTAACTTTGCAGTGCTCCACATACCCTAACCTTAACTCTAATCCTAACCCTAACCTTAGTAACAATCCCTGATTCTGGCCAAATGACTTGCTTTGGACAATGGGATGTTGGTAGATGAGGCACAAGCAAAAGCTTGGACAGCACTTGTGGACTCGCTCTTTTGCTTCTGTCATCAGCATGAGAAGGACATCCTTAGGCTAATCTGCCAGTCTGAGGAGGAATACAAAAGTGGAGAACTCAGTCAGCCTAGCCAAACCCAGTCTATACTGGTGGATGCCTAGACATACAGATTGGTGAACAAAGTAGTGCTTATTGTTGTATGCTCCTGAGACTTTTTGGAGAGTGTTTATTGTGCAGCAATAATTAGTTCATATGTCAAATTGCTACTACACTTATAGGTCACTTAAAAAAAAATCGGGGACTTCTGGCAAAGATGGAGGCATAGCCAGACACACTGTGCCTCCTTGCACAACCAAAATAAGGACAACAATTTAGAAATAAAAAACAACCAGTACCAACAGAAAATTGAACTGTATGGAAGTCCAAGGAGTTAAAGTAGACACATTCATCCAAACCGGTAGGAGTGGTGGAGTCGGGTGGTGGGGCGGAGAGGGGTTGTGGCAAAGCGACAGCGGGTGGACCCAGTGAGGCAGCAGATTGTGGAGGGGCACAGCACACAAGGCAGCTGGTGGACCCAGTGGTCCCACATTCATGCTCAGATACACCAGGTGAAACTAGGGAGAAAGAACACACAACTCAGGGTCCCAGTGCCTGGAAATAAAGCCTCAAAACATCAACTAAAAACACCTGTGGGGGTTGAGGTGCCAGTACAAACTCCCAGCCTCACAGGAGAGTTCATTGGAGAGACCCACAGGATCCTAGAACATACACAAACCCACCCACACAAGAATCAACACCAGAAGGGCCCAATTTGCCTTGGAGAAGCAGGGAAGTGACTGAAATCTGACAGGGAGTGGAGCAAGCACCATTGTTCCCTCTTGGAACCCTCTGCCACATACACCATCACAACCCAGCAATGTAGGTTGCCCCACCCTGGTGAACACCTAAGGCTCCACCCCTCACTTTGTAACAAGTGCCACAAGACAAAAAAAAAAAATGGTCCAAATGAAAGAACAGATCAAAGCTCCAGAAAAATTACAACTAAGCAACAAAGAGATAGCCAACCTATGAGATGCACAGTTAAAAAAACTGGTAATCAGGATGCTCACAAATTGGTTGAATTTGGTTCAGATTAGATGGACAAATGAAGGCTACATTAAGTGAAATAAAGGAATATGTACATGGAACTAATAATGATGGGTAGGAAACTGGGACTCAGATCAATGGAGTGTGCCAGAAGTAAGAAAGAAACATCCAATCAGAAAAGAATGAAGAAACAAGAACTCAAAAATATGAGGAGAGGCTTAGGAACCTCCAGGACATCTTTAAACATTTCAAGATCTGAATTATAGGGGTACCAGAAGGGGAAGAGGAAGAGTAACAAATTGAAAACTTATTTGAACAAATAATAAAGGAGAACTTCTCCAATCTGGTAAAGGAAATAGACTTCCAGGAAGTCCAGGAAGCTCAGAGAGTCCCAAAAAAGTTGGACCCATGGAGGAACACACAAAGGCACATCATAATTACATTAGCCAAGAGTAAAATGAAGGAGAGAATCCTAGAAGCATCAAGAGATAAGGAGACAGTGACCTACAAAGGAGTTCCCATCAGACTGTCAGCTGATTTCTCAAAAGAGACCTTGCAGGCAAGAAGGGGCTGGAAAGAAGTACTCCAAGTCATGAAAGGCAAAGACCCATCCAAGTTTGCTCTATCCAGCAAAGCTTTCATTTAGAATGGAAGGGCAGATAAAGTGCTTCTCAGATAAGGTCAAGTTAAAGGAGTTCATCATTACCAAGCCCTTACTATATGAAATGTTAAAGAGACTTTTATAAGAAAAATAAGATAAAAAACATGTGGAGTAAAATGTCAGCAAACTCACAATTATGAACAACCATGCCTAAAACAAAAACAAAAAGAAACTAAGCAAACAACTAGAACAGGAACAGAACCACAGAAATGGAGATCACATGGAGGGTTAGTAACAGGGGTGTGGGAGGAGAGAGGGGAAAAAGGTACAGAGAATAAGTAGCATAAACGTTAGGTAGAAAATAGGGAAGTTAAGAATAGTATGGGAAATGTAGAAGCTGAAGAACTTATAAGTATGACACATGAACATGAACTAAAGGCAGGGAATGTGGGTGGGAGGGGGTGTGCAGGGTGGTGGGGAGTGAAGGGGAGAAATGGGACAACTGTAATAGCATAATCAATAAAATATATTTTTAAAAAACTGAATTGGAGATCCTGAAAGTTATGTTCATTTGTACCCATTATGGGCCCTGATTCAAAATTGAACTCCCAATTTCAAATTTTGTAACCATATTCATCAGGCCTGGTTGTTTACACTTCCTTATTGGAACTCACTCCAGCTTTTCCTTCAAAAACCACCACAGCTGCTCAAAAGGGCCAAGGACTAGAGGGTTGTGCTAGTGGCAGGAGGGTGACATTTGCAGCTCTAATCTCATAATGCTGTGACACAGCCTGACAGTGGTATATGACCCAGCATCCTCACCTTATACAGGGATTCTAATGAAGGATACAAATCCTCTTTTAAAGCTGGGGTGTATGCTGTAGAACCTTCTAAATGGCTGCAATTAGTATAAATTGCAGCATACTAGCTGAACCTTGGGATGTGCTTAATTGCCCAGGGTGGCTTAATTTTCAGCCCTAGCAGTTGTGGGAGGATTACTTGTCTTTGTTGAATTCAGTAGAGAGTTGAAAATAAATTTGCGTAAACAATAGTAGAGTTTAGAACAGGCATAACAGGAGAATCATAAACTGCTGCTGAAATGTGAACAACAACCAAACCAAACCCTGGTCCAAATCATGGACTGCTTTCTTGGAGGAAAAAAGCACAATATCTCTTGATTTAAGCATTTATTAAATGTGATATGAGTCATGAGAAGAATAACAAGGTCTATTTAAAGTAATACGCATGACCAAAGCAACACAACCATCATCTCAAAGCTACATTTCCCTGAGCAAGTGGGGGGAATGAAAGGGTTTTGTGGACTCTGAGCTTCACTAGCCCTAAATAAATGGAAATGAGGTAGCCTTGGTTCTTAATCAGCTCACAAATTGTTTTCTTTAATTTTTTTTCTAAAAAGTGCTACAGGAAGATGGTAAAATTGCCTTCTAAAGGCAGGGAAGTAATAACATGGAGCTTAGCCTTCCTCATTTGCCTTTTATTCTTTTTATTTTTGATTGATTGATTGATTGTTTAGATATTGAGAGACAGGAAGAGAGAGGAGTGGGGGAGAGAAGAGAAGAGAAGAGAAGAGAAGAGAAGAGAAGAGAAGAGAAGAGAAGAGAAGAGAAGAGAAGAGAAGAGAAGAGAAGAGAAGAGAAGAGGAGAGGAGACATTGATTTGTTGTTCCACCCATCTATGCATTCAATGGTTGTTGCTTGCACATCCCTGACCAGAAATCCAACTCAAAACCTTGGCATAATGGGACAATGCTCTAACCAACTGAGCTATCTGACCACGGCTGCCCTTTATTTTTAATCTGTAGTTCACCTGAGCTGAGTGGGGTATCTTGTTCTTTGAGATACAGATAGAACTATCCATAATTCACTAAAAAATGAGTATTTCCCTGCATTATTTGGTTTTTAAGATTTTTTTAGTATTAAAGTAAGATTATTCTCAATACTATTATCAAAATAATTCCTTAACTTCAACTCTACAAAATGCAAAACAATTATGACCATCTTTTCTAAATATGGAAAACCATAAAAAGTGTTTTAAAATATAATTAACTCGGTGGAAGGGAAGATGGTGGCATGGTAGGAGGGAGCAGATTCCACTTATCCCTACACATGGCAGAAAAACCTAGCTGATCCACAGAGGAAAAGAGCAAACAGCCGACAGTACCCCAGCATACATGAAGATAGGAGATCAAAAATTGTAGCGGACATAGAAAAACCAGATGGTAAGGAGACTGCTTCAGGATAATAAGGGCCCAGGGATCAGTGCCGGAACCAGGGAGGTTGCAGTCCCAGGCCTGGTGCTCCTAGGTCTGCCTCAGGGCACCTGGGAGAGAGCTGGGTCACGCGGTCCCTCCCTGGCAAAACAAGGATTGAGAAATACCAGGGGAGGCCTGGTTGCTTGAAGGCACAGAGAAGGGAGTGAAGACTGAGAGTCAATTACACAGGCGCTGTGAGCATACATGCATAGCCCTGGGAAGAGTGTGCGCCCTGGCCTGTGCGACCCAGGGCGGCCTGACCGCGAGCCCGTGCCCACAACCTGGAGAAAGTGTGGTTTGGTGGAAGACCCAGAGCCCACAGCCGTGAACGCGGAAAAGGCATGGGGGCGCTGCAGGATCCCCGGAGCATAGAGCCATGAACACTGGGAAAGCACGCACACTCCACAGGATCCCCGGAGCACACAGCTGTGAGCTCATGAGCTCAGGACAGTGTGCTTAGGAGGGCCCAGATTCCACACCCAGGGCCCTGCAGAGAGGCACCAGACTGTCTCTGGGGAGAATGGAAGGCTAGCCCTGAGGAGAGTTCCTGAGAGTCGGTCTGAGTGCTGAAAGCGAAGGGAAAAAGTGATACCAATCACCCCTCAGCCTGCTGAAGCCAGCAAGACCAGAAAAACCAGTTTGGTCAGTTTGAAACCAATAGAAGTGTTTTTTGTTTGTTTGATTTTTTCTTTTTTTTTTAAAGCAACTTTTTATTTTTTAATTCTTATTATTTTTATATCTCTCAACTCCTTATGCTTGTCTCTTTCTAGCGTTATTACTTCTTCCTTTCTTTCCAAATCTATCTCTTCTTCCTTACATATTCTGCTTTTTTCCCTTTTTTTTGAACCTACAAGTTATTACATATTTGTGTCATCATTTTTTCATTGTTCTTACATCTTTTATTTTAATAGTATTTTGGTATTCCTCTTCTTTCTGTATAGTCTGCTTTGCTTGGCTGGTTATATTGTATTATTTGACAGGTGTCCCCTGTTCTCTCTTTCATAGTGTATTGCTAATTTACTGTCCTTCACTTTATTTGTGCTCCATTAGTACACTACTCAAGGTTCTATACTCCCTATTCTTGTTATCTAGATCCCATAGATTCTGTTATATGATTGTTGCTCTAATATTACTGTAAATAATACCTATTCCATACAATTGTAAATACTACACAACACCCCTCCTAGATCTTAGCCCACTTCATGGTTTCCTGAACTCTATTACTGCACTGGTTAATTCTATTCTCTCACACATTAAACCTATTTACTATTCTTTACTCCCACACTACCTCAGAATCTGACATCCCACAACCTCACTGCTTTCTAGATCCAATTCACAATCCTTCCATAACCAACAAGAGTCTTATCTTCTTTCCGTCCTTTCTCAAAAGTGGCTAGTGGGGTGGGAGATCATGGTTAACACTATACATAGCCAAAGGATCTCCTATCTCTTCTCTACTGGCAGCTACTGTAAATATCAAAGAACACTCTCTTGCTGTCTTAATCCACTTTCCCTTACCCCTCCAAGTGATCACAAAATAAAAAATAGGGGGAAGCTGTGAACACCAGGATACTCAAAGGAGACTGCACCACTGAATCTCACAGGTATTCTACCACACAAGTTCATAACATAAACATAGGGAACCAGAACAGATCAATTTAAGAAACATAGGCTAACAAGACGAGTCTCACGAACAATGAGAGGACAAAGAAACAATCCCCAAATAAAATGAAAGGAAGAAGTCTTAGAAAGAATGGAAATGAAATAGAGGCAACTCAACTATCAGGTATTGAGTTCAAAGCAATGGTTATGAGGAGGCTCGATGAGCTCAAAGTGAATTACCAGAAACTACAGGGAAGCTACAACAAACTCACTGCAAACTATATCAATATGAAAAAGGAAATAGAAACTATCAACAAGGGCCAAGAGGAAATACAATTTCTGAACTGAAGAACACAGTAGAAGGAATCAAAATCAGGATTAATGAAGCAGAAGATCAGATCAGTGAACTGGAGAACAAAGTAGAAAAAAACACCCAGAAAGAACAAGAAAAGGAAAAGAGGCTCAGAAAAAATGAAGAGGGATTAAGAGAAATGCAAGACAATATGAAACAGAATAATATCCATATAATAGGGATACCAGAAGGAGAAGAAGAGCAAGGAATAGAAATCCTATTTGAAAAAGTAATGATGGAACACTTTCCTAATTTGATGAAAGAGTCACACAAATCTAGGAAACACAGAGAGTCCCAATCAAGAGGAACACAAAGAGGTCCACTTCAAGACACATCATAATTAAAATGGCAAAATTTGAAGACATAGAGAGAATATTAAAGGCAACAAGGGAGAAACAGGAAGTAATATACAAGGGAGCCCCAATAAGGCTAACAGCTGAGTTCTCAACTCCAATCCAGAAGAGAATGGCAAGAAATATTCCAAGTAATGAGAACAAGAGGCCTGTAACCAAGGCTACTTTACCCAGCAAGGTTCTCAATCAAGATAGAAGGCCAAATAAGAAGCTTCCCAGACAAAAGAAGTCTAAAGGAATACACCTCCATCAATCCAGCTCTGCAAGAGATGCTAAAGGGACTGCTTTAAGGACAGGAAGGAAAAGAGAGAGAGGAACACAGGTATGAAAATGGCAAGGAATAAGTACCAATCAATAATAACCTTAAAGGTAAATGGATTAAATGCTACAATGAAAAGACATAAATTAACTGAATGGATAAGAAAGCATGACCCACACATATGCTGCCTACAACAGACCCACGTCAGGACAAAAGACCTACACTGGCTGAAAGTGAAGAGCTGGAAACAGATTTTCCAAGCAAATGGACAGGAAAACAAAAAGCCACAGTAGCAATACTCATATCAGACAAAATAGACTTCCAATAAAGGGCCATAAAGAGAGACTCAGAAGGTCACTTCATAATACTCAAGGGGAGAATCCATGAAGAAGATATAAACATTGTAAATATATATGCACCCAACATAGGATCACCCAAATACATAAAGAAAATATTGGAAGACTTCAATAAAGATATTGACAGCAACACAATTATAGTGAGGGATTTTAATAGCCCACTGTAAAAAATGGACAGATCTTCTGAACAAAATATCAACAAAGATATTGTGGCATTGAACAATGCCCTAGATGAAATGGACTTAACTGATATATAGAGAGCCCTCCATCCCAAAGAAGCTAAACACACATTCTTATCAAATGTACATGGAACATTTTCAAAGATAGACCACATGATAGGACACCAAATAAGCCTCAACAAATTCAAGAAAATTAAAATCATAGCAAGCATTTTCTCTATCCACAAGACACTGAAACTAGAAACCAACCCGAATGGAAAAAAACCTGAAACACTTAAAATCATGGAGATTGAATAGTATGCTATTAAACAATGAATGGGTCAATAATGAAATTAGGGAAGAAATCAAAAGGTTTTTCAAAACAAATGAAAATGAACTCACAACAACCCAAAACTTATGGGACACAGCAAAGGCAGTCCTGAGAGGAAAGTTCATAGTGGTACAGGCCTACCTAGAAAAGAGAAACATTTCAAACAAACAACCTAACCCTAAGCTTACAAGAACTACAGGAAGAACAACAAAGACAGCCCAGAGCAAGTAGAAGGAAGGAAATAACCAAGATCAGAGGAGAATTAAATGATATAGAGATTAAAAGAACAATTCTAAGGTTCAATGAATCCAGGAGTTGGTTCTTTGAAAACATAAACAAAATTGACAAGCCTTTAAGCAGACTCATCAAGAAAAAAAGAGAAAGGATCCAAATAAACACAATC
>PVIA01014928.1:0-24746 GCA_004024845.1 Tonatia bakeri | reverse complement strand
AAAAAAAAACATGTATAGTAAAATGACAGCAAACTCACAATTTTTAACAATCACACCTAAAACAAAACCAAAAGAAACTAAGCAAACAACTAGAATAGGAACAGAACCACAGAAATGGAGATCACATGGAGAGTTATCAACAGGGGAGTGGGGTGGGGATAGAGAGGCTAGATACAGAGAATAAGTAGCATGGATGTGAGGTAGAAAATAGACAGGGGGAGGGCAAGAATAGTATGGGAAATGTAGAAGCTAAAGAACTTATGACACATGACCTAAAAGGGGGGAATGTGGGTGGGAGAGGGTGTACAGGGTAGAGGGGAGTGAAGGGGGGAAATGGGACAATTATAATAGCATAATCAATAAAATATATTAAAAAAACTTACCATTTCTCACCTGTTGAATTCAAAATGGTTCACAAAATATTGTGTAACAGATTACAAATCAACAGGTAGAATATGATCTACCTTTAAAAAAATCCTCAACCAAGGATATTGTTAATTAGTTTAAGAGAAGGGGAAGGGGGGAAAGGAGGGAGAGGGGAGAAAGAGAGGATGGAGAGAGAGAGAGAGATGGAGAGAGACAGAGAGAGAATCATCTATGTAAAAAAGAGACATCATTTGGTTGCCTCCTGTATACCCCCTGACTGAGGATTCAACCTGCAACCTAGGCATGTGCCCTTGACCACGATTTGAACCCACAAACTTTTGGTGTACATGATGATGCTTCTACCAACTGAGCCACCTGGCCAGGTATGTGCAACTTTTGTGAATTATTCTCTGTGTATGTTGAACAAACTAAGGAACATTGACTGCAAAACTCTTAAGAGTGTTGATTTCTGGGTGATGGCAGACAAGTGAGTTTATAAAAACTTTTATAAGCATACCTTGAGGATATTGTGAGTTTACTTCTGGACCACTGAAATAAAGCAAATATCACAATAGAGCAAGTCACACAAATTTTTTGTTTTCCCAGTGCATATAAAAGTTATGTTTATGCTATATTATAGTGGATTAAGTGCACAATAGCATTATGTCTAAAAAACAATACAATACTGTTGTAGAGCCCCAATCATGGGGTCCATGGAGTTGTAGCTGAAGCAAAAGAAATTCACACGGACTACCGAATCCTGTGGAAAAAAAGGGAGAGCGGCTTCTCTCTCAAGGGGAGCAAAAGCCTTGGCCCTTGCTTCAATGAGCTTTTATTGTCTTACTGGGCACATTACATGATGGTCCTCATTAACTATGCACAGGCTAGCTTTTGGTGGTTACCTTATACAAAAAGCAAAGGAGAGGATGCAGGTAAGCACATCACAGAAGAGGGATATTTGCAAATGAAAAGGCAAAAGTGGTTGAACTGCTTACACTGGTCCTTGGAAGGTTTAGCATGGTTTTTAGGAAGTTATTTTGCAGTAAATGTTTGCCACTGCAGGCTGGGCCCAGGTCACACAGAATGACCTACATCTCCCCCCTTGTTTTAATTTAGGACCACTACAGATCCCACAAAGCTTGCTACTTGCTGGTGTCTCACACTACCCAGGGAAAATAATTTGCAGACATGTCAAAGTACATAAGGCATTATTATAATCAGTAAGCAACCCACATTCTCAGAGTAAGCCCATCAATCACTGTCAGACAGTAATGATCAAATAGATAACATTCAAAGAATTCTGAGGGCCTATTTTCAGTCAGGGTCAGATAGCTAAAGGGCCATAAAATTCTGGGGAAACAAACATTTCAGGCTTGGACCCTTATTTAAATTGAGGGTACTAGCAAAGTAGGTTTCATAGGATTTTATGCATTTTTTCTTAGGCCTGATTGCCCCCGAAAACCTGCCCTTTCCAGCACAGGGCCACACCCACCTTCAGCATTGCTCTAGACTTAGGTGGAGTAGGGGAAGGCAGGCAGCCAAGAGATTAGGAGAATTCTTGCAGGCAGGGTGAGGACTCAGGCTATGTCAAAGCTGAAGGGCAGGGGACTATCACCCCTTTTTTCTAGAGCCCCCCAAGTCCTTCCCTGGGGGTCTCCCACGTGATCATGCCTGTCTTAGGTCACTCCTCCCATGAGGGATCTTACCCGTCATTGGCTACATGACCAAGCATGGGGGCCAGGAAGGGTAAAGTAAAGTGAGCAGAGGCAGTGCTCCTGCCAGGAGGATAAGCTTTGTCTCCTCAGTGACTTACAGTCCCAAGGTCTCTCACTCAGCCTTAGCCATGGTGGAGTTACAACTTCTGAAGCCAGGCAGGGCAGTTCCCAACATCTAATCTCTCCCCTGTTTTCTATTGTAAATATAATTGTAGCTGTTAAGCCTGTGAAACGTACTATTTGCTGTTCCACAATGCAATCTTAAGAAAACAATCTCTGTGTATATCTTAAAGCACAAATAAAGATTAAGACAAAGAGGCTTCCAAGGGCTACCACAACCCAAACCCAAAAATTCAGTCCACTGAACCAGTTTTTAGAGTTCAACCATTGAACATTACGGGGCACTGAGGGGTTGTTGCCCTCTGCAGGAGGTGCTTGAGCCTCAGCCCCTGTCATTGGGGCAGGCCCCATCCTCCTCTGGGGTCAGACCCAGGCCTGTAAGTGACAGTATGGGTGTCCGTTTTCCTTTTGGTTGTTCAGGGTCAGCTGGGCCATCTGGTCTGTCAGTTGATTGGTTTTTATCTGCAGATAGTAGGAGTTTGATGTCTGTCTTGCTCATGATAAGGCTTCACTCTTTTTGCTGGTATCCAGATAGGGCCTGTAGGAATAGAAACACATGCATACCCTCTTCGCCAAGTTAAGAGGTCTACCGGGCCCTGCCAAAAGCCATCTCCCAGCGGATCTCTATATAAAACCTGAGGATAAGATGACTTTGGCTCTTTCTTCTGAAAATGTTTCTCAATTGGAGTACAAAGTGATT
Source organism: Tonatia bakeri (assembly GCA_004024845.1). Taxonomy (NCBI): domain Eukaryota; kingdom Metazoa; phylum Chordata; class Mammalia; order Chiroptera; family Phyllostomidae; genus Tonatia; species Tonatia bakeri. The sequence goes on along the minus strand of PVIA01014928.1, from coordinate 21,845 downwards.
CATCACAATTTAGAAAATTATATGTAAACATGCTAACATAATCAAATTTTGGGGGGAAGACTCATAGCTTCCCCTTTTTTGTTTTTTAAGAAGATTTTTAAAAGTATGATGAGCCCATTCTACAGTTGCCTGACCGGCTGAATTATAAGGTATTCCTGTTTTATGTTGGATATTCCAATGCTGAAGAAAAGCCTGAGTAGAATATGCAATGTATCCAGGGCCATTATCAGTTTTAATTTTCTGAGGCTGTCCTAAATGACTGAAGGCCTCCAGCCAATGGGCTTGTATATTTTTAGCAGATTCCCTTATCAAGGCAGATGCATGTAGAGCGCCAGAGTAAGTATCAATAGAAATATGAACATATTTGAATTTTCCAATAGGAGTGTAATAGTGACATCTGTTTGCCAGATTATTTGAGAACTTAGTCCTTGAGGATTAACTCCTGTGGATGGGGGTGCCTTGTTAAAGGCTTGGCAATCAGGACATTCTTTAATAATTTGCTTAGCTTGAGAGCGGGGGATATTAAGTTGTTTTCAGAGTGCCCAGCTATTTTGATGAAAAAACTGATGAGAAGCTGCTGCTTCCTGGAACACAGTAAGGACACTGACTAAGGTATCTGCCCTATTGTTACCATCCACCAAGGGGCCAGGCAAGCCTGAATGGGATCGAATATGAGTAATGAAGAGGGGGTGTTCTTGCTTGTCAAGGAGGGACTGTAGGGTCAAAAATAGGTTAAGTAAACTGGGGTCAATAGAAGTCTTAATTAATGCCTGATCTAGATGCAGAATAGTATAAACAGTGTATACTGAGTCACAGACTATATTCAGAGGTTCTTGGGGCCATTGCCACGAGACCATGATTACAGCAAAAAGCTCGGCTCTTTGAGTTGAGGACTGTCCTGAAGATACAAAATTTCTCCAGTCTTTGCCCTCTTGCCAGGCAATAGCAGCCCATCCAGTTTTTCCGGACCCATCAAGAAACACAGTTCTCGCCCCAGTTATTGGCATAGGGCTGACTTTTTCTGCTAGCCTTATTTGAAGGAATGGAATGTTCTGAAGCAATCTACCTGAGGGCAGGTTAATTTCCAGTCCTCCTACGAAGTCAGCTGTGGCACACTGAAATTCTAAAGATTGAGCTGCCAATTGTTGTAAATAGACTTGAATTAAGGGGACGTGACTAAAAGCAGGATCATATCCAAGTAACTGCTGTATTCACTCACATCCTTTTATAATAGGTGGCACAACACAGTTATATAGGTGGTAATAGTGCGCTGTGGCTGATGAGACAGGAAAAGCCACTCTATCATAGGTAAGTGAGGATATAACTGTCCTATAAGGCCTGTTGGTGTCCCTAAAGTTGCAAAACAGAAAAGCTGGACAGGAAACTGTGAATTAATTCTAGTTAGTTATTGCTACTGAATATGTTGATTTATTATAGTTAATTCTTGTAGGGCATTGGAGGATAGTTTTCTGGGTGAATTAAGATCTGGGTCCCCTTTAACAGCATTAAATAAATGAGTTAATTGTTGAGTAGGTATTCCAAGGCTGGGTTGCACCCAGTAGATTGCTCCCAGGAGTTGTTGGAGGCAATTAAGAGTCCAATCTTTGCATGGATTAATTTGAAGGACTTGAGGCCGAATTGTCCTATTAAAAAGAATATGGCCTAAATATTTCCAAGGTTCTGACTGCTGTATTTTTTTCTGGAGCAATTATTAGCCCAGCAGAAGCTACAGAATTTTTAAGAAAGGAAGCAGTTGTTGCTAAAATATGTTGTGAAGGTGCTGGAGTCAGGATGTCATCCATACTATGACAGATAATTGAATCAGGAAACTCATCTCTTACTGGCTGAATGGCTGTATGAATGAAATGCTGGCAGATTGTTGGGCTGTTACTCATGCCCTGAGGCAAAACTCTCCATTGAAACCTCTGTAAAGGCTGAAAATTGTTAATGACTGGGAAGGAAAATGTAAAACACTCCCGACCCTTTTCTGCTAAAGGGATTGTAAAGAAACAATCCTTTAGGTCAATAATTAAAAGTGGCCAATCCTTTAGAAGCAAGCTGGATTGGGGACTCCCTGCTGCAGGAAGCCCATAGGTTGGAGGGATTCATTGATTTTTCTTAGATCATGAATAAGCCTCCATTTCCTAGATTTCTTTGGTACAACAAAAATAGGTGTATTCCAAGGGCTGTTAGAGGGTTCAATATGATCTGCTTCTAATTGTTGTTTAACTAAAAGGCAGGTCTGTTCAAGTCACTCTCTTTCAAGTGGTCAGTGATCAACCCATACTGGTGTAGTGGAGAGTCAGGTAAGCGGTAGGGGAGTTATAAGAGCAGTGGCCACTAGGGAAAATGAGGCAGAGAGATTTGCATCCCCCACTGACTGAGATCACAGCCCCAAATATTAAGGGGCATAGGCAGGATTATGGTTGAATTCTCCCTACCTGTCTGTCTGGTCTGTAACACTTAAGAGACCATACATTGACTTGTGGTTGAGAAACTCCTCCAATCCCTGTTACAGGCATTCTGCTCTCTGTTAGAGGCCATTTCAGAGGCCAAAACCGATTTGAGATAACAGAGACTTCAGCTCCCATATCTATGAGGTAGTGAAAGGTTTTATCCTTTATCTTTATTTGTAAGATTGGTTTATTTAATTTTATTGATTCTGTCCAAAAAACTGATTGATTGTCTGTACTACTGAAGCCTCCCTCTCCCCTCACTGTATTCTGAGTCTTCGAGATTATATAAGGTGTTGGGAACTGCCCTGCCTGGTTTCAGAAGCTGTAACCCCCTCCAAGGCTAAGGCTGAGGGAACGACCTTGGAACCATAAGCCAGAAAGGAGACAAGCTTATCTCCCTGGCAGGAGCACCGCTTCTGCTCCTTTTACTTCACCCTGCCTGGTCCCCAATGCTTGGTCGGTTAGCCAATGACGGGTAAGATTCCCCAAGGGGGGAACAACCTAAGACAGGCACAATCACGTGGGAGGCCCCCAAGGAAGGACTTTGGGGGCTATGGCAAAAGGGGGTGATGGACCCTCGCCCCTCGGCTTTGACAAAGCCTGAGTCTTCATTCCATCTGCAAGAAAATCTCCTAATCTCTTGGCTGCCTTAGTTCCCTTGCTCCACATAAGCCTGAAAGAATGATGGAGGGTGGTGCAGCCCTGTGCTGGAAAGGGAGGGTTCCCTGGGTGATCAGGCCTAAGAAAGAATATGTAAAATCCTGTGAAACCTGCTTTGTTTAGAATGCTCAATTGAATGAGAAGGTTCTAAGGAGGAAGTAAGTTTGTTCCTTAAAGTCTCTTACAGCTCTTTGACCCTGACTCAAAATAGGCCCTCAGAGTCCTTGTTATTTGATCCTTACTTCCTGGCAATGAATAGTGAGCTTTACCTGAATTCCTCTGTAAACGAACCCAATGAAAGCCTTTGAGGAAAAGGCTCTTGGTCCTTCTCCTTCGAGAGATTGGCTACCTTTCCTCCCCAAGCAGATCATATCTTGGTAGACTTATTCTCATCCGTGGCAGACAGGGGGCTCTGATGGCAAAGCTCCCCCACAATAAGGGAGTAGGAGCAGCTGGGCAATACCAGTTTGGGCAGGAATAACATGAAAACCAGAAGCTTTAAGCATGATTTTAATTTCCCCTTGAAAATCTGAGTCAATGATCCCTGGCTAAAGAAACATGCCTTTGATAGTAATACCAGATCTCCCTAAGATTAAACCAATGGTTTTGGGGGGATAGAGGTCCCCAGACACCAGTGGGAGCCACAATTACTTGATCCTGTTCCTTTAAGATGAGCTCATTGGTGGTGACCAAGTCCAGCCCTGCGCTTCTGTGGGTGGCTGCATGAAGGTCAGAAACTGTGCATTTCCCTGCATTCCCTGATATTGACTGCTGTTCTGAAAGCTCCGATTGGGGTTGGGGGCACTGGAGCGGGCACCCCCTCAGAAGTTTCCCTGAATAGGTTGGCCATTTTTGTCAAATTTAGAGCAGCATTCCTTTCCCCAATGTCTGCCTTTGCCACAGTGCGGACAATCCTTTGGGGGAAACTTGTAATTACCCTTTCCCCTTTCCCGTGTGGATGAGCAGTCTTTGCACAGGTGAGTGTGCTTTCTACAGTTGTAACATTTGAGATCTCCTTTAATTGCAGCAGCCAAGAGAGAAGCCTTATGCTGCTCTGTGCCGACATCTTGTCAAGGTTTGATAAACTCACTGATGTCTTTGGTGGTATTTCCCAGGGGTTCTATAATGGTCCTGCAGTTTTTGTTAGCATTTTCATAAGCTAGCTGCCACAAAAGATCTTTGGCTGCTCTGTTTATTTGCCTTTCAATAGCTTCTTGGAGGCAATCAATAAAGTCCATATATGCCTCCGAAGCACCCTGATGGATACTGGTAAAGGAAGATTTCCTGGCCTGAGAATCAAGCACAGCCTTCATGGCCCTGAGAGCAATTTGAGCACTTTGACTATAAGCATGAGGATCAAGCCTGGCTTGAGCCACAGTGGTGGCAAAATGACCAGGCCCAAGCAGCACAGAGAGGGTGACAGGATTATTCATCTGTGCATTCTCAACTGCTTGGTGGCTGGCTCGCTGAGAGTACTCCGAATGCCAGACTGTGAACTGAACTGGGGTTAAGACTGTCCTGGCCAGAGCAATCCAGTCACAAGGGGCCAGTCTATAGCTGTCAGTGATGATTTGCAATAGCCCATTAGTAAAAGGAGACTGAAGCCCATTTTCTTTGATGCTCCTTTTTAGATCCTTGTAATGGGAAAAAGGAAGGGGCTCATGGATACTTCTTTGACCCCTGGCTATGATGGGGAAGGCTGAAAGGCCATCTAAATCCCCAGCCTTTGCTGACGGTTGAAGGCACTGTTGCATGGTCCTAAGAGGATATCTGTCTAAATTTTCTGGCTCCCTTCGTGGTGAGTAATCCTGTGAGGAGGAACTCTCCCAGGGTTGATGTAAGGAGTGCTGGTTATGAAGCAGGTCCTCGGGTGGTGCCGTAGGCAGAACTTTCATTGCTGGTTCTTCTACTACATCACATACAACTTCCACCTCTGAACTAGCCTCTTTATCCTCCCTTTTGACTAGTTCCAATCTCTCAGCCCATATGGGCATGAGAGCATTCCTTACTAGCCCCCAAGTTACTAAAGTTTGAGTTCCAATAGAAACAGTGACATCCTGTAAAGTTCTTAACCTATCACCTACTTCTTCCCAAGTTCTTATATGTAAGGTTCCCTTGCCAGGAAAAGCAGGGTAGTATTCCTTTATAATTTCTAAAAGCTGAATGAGATGCTTTTCGCTCTTCCTTCCCCTGAGGAGCTGCTGTAATACCCTCAGATAAACTTCCAGCTCTTTAGATGAATCGGAGCCCATTCTTCCCATTAAAAGGCTCTTTTTTACTTTCGATTATTGTATTTTCAAATTCTGCCACCTGTGCTGAACCCTAACTAGTTAGCTATTGAGGGATATAGTGTGGTGGGTCTAGATATATTATTGGTGAAAGACAGTCAGGGAGAGGGGTATCAGACTTTCCAAATACCCTCACCCCGCTTATCAGTTTTGGGTTCTCCAGCAAGCGTTTAGGACTGTGAGGGGGGGCTAGTAGCACTAGGTGACCAGCCTTTATATGGTGCTTCCTGGATGAGCCAGAAGTTATATTAAGCAGTTTTGGAGGTCCCTATAAGGCCCCTGAATGTCTCTGGAATTGATCCCAGATACCCTCACAAGGTTCTGACTCACGTGGGAATACCCAATTTCTCAGGCCAAGGGGAGGAAGTGCCTTTTGTTTTAGGAGCCTGGTGAATGTCAAAAGCTCTCATACAAAGCCTTGACTAACACTAAATTCTTCTGGAAAGCAATCTTCTGAGTCTGGTCAAAACCGAAACACTCATTCACTAACCACTTTATGCAGGCGGACGGAAAGAAAAGGCAAAATCAAAAGGACCGCAAGAGGCAGCTTAAAAGAAAAAATTTGGTGAGATGCTTGTAAATTATCCTGTAACTAGTTGATATTTTTAAAGCCAATTAAAGGGAAAAACTTTGCTCTTTCTCCCAAGCCTAGTTGGGGGTTGGGCCGCAGGGATGGGCTTGAGTGTTTTTATAGTGTGCCTCGCATTGCATGGACTTTTACTTGCACCTGGCAAGAAACCTAGTGTTCTAATCTGGTCCATGTACCAGGTAATCCTGTCACTGGTGCCTTCTAGCGGCCAGCGCCCTTGTGACTTTTAACTGCTCTACTTGTGCCTGTGAATTTTCGGCAATACTTGGGAATGATAGCAAGGCCCCTATCTTATTAAAGAAGGTACAGTTGCAAAGCGTTCGCAAGAGAAAGTGACCTAGGAAGAAAACCCTTCTCCTCTGTAATCCAACACACTGTACGACCTTACCGAAAAGCACCCAGTGTCATCGGCCCTTACTTGGGCTAATGCATGCACTCCAAACAAGTTGATGTATGGTCCACAACGATGGCTCATAGCCTCTGGGTCCCTGTTCCCAGGCACCAGCTGTCACTGACCCTCATTCATGGGGTACACGGAGTTGTAGCTGAAGCAAAAGAAATTCACACGGACTACTGAATCCTGTGGAAAAAAAGGGAAAGCGGCTTCTCAAGGGGAGCAAAAGCCTTGGCCCTTGCTTCAATGAGCTTTTATTGTCTTACTGGGCACATTACATGATGGTCCTCATTAACTATGCACAGACTAGCTTTTGGTGGTTACCTTATACAAAAAACAAAGGAGAGGATGCAGGTAAGCACATCACAGAAGAGGGATATTTGCAAATGAAAAGGCAAAAGTGGTTGAACTGCTTACACTGGTCCTTGGAAGGTTTAGCATGGTTTTTAGGAAGTTATTTTGCAGTAAATGTTTGCCACTGCAGGCTGGGCCCATGCCATGCAGAATGCTGTACACAATACCTTAATTAAAAAATTGTTTATTGCTAAAAAATGTTGACCATAATCTGAAACTTCAGAGAATAATCATCTTTTTGCTGGTGGAGAGTCTTTGCCTCCATGTTGAGGGCTGCTGATGGATCCAGGTTGTGGTTACTAAAGACTGGGATGACTATGGCAATTTGTTAAAATATGGCAATACTGAAGTTTGCTGCATTGATTGAGTCTTCTTTTCAGGAGCTATTTCTCTGTAGCATGTGTTGCTGTTGGATAGCATTTTATCCACTGTAGAAATTCTTTCAGTATAGAATCAGTCTTCTCAAACCCTGCTGCTACTTCATCAATTAAGTTTATGGAATATTCTAAATCTTTTGTTGTTATTTCAGTGATGTCCACAGCTCTTCATCAGAAATAGATTTCACCTCAAGGAATGACTTTTATTGCTTATTCTTCAGAAGCAACTCCTCATCCATTAAAGTTTTATAATGAGATTGCGGCAATTCAGTTACATCTTTAGATCCCACTTCTAATTCTCGTTCTTTTGCTATTTCCACCACATCTGCAGTTACTTCCTACACTAGTCTTGAACCCCTCAAAGTCATCCATGGGGATTGAAATCAACTTTTTCCAAACTCTGTTAATGTAGATACTTTTACCTCTTCTTATGAAGCATGAATGTTCTTAATGGCATCTAGAATGGTGAATACTTTCCAGAAGGTTTTCAATTTACTTTACCCAAATATATCAGAGGAATCACTATATATGGCAGTTATAGCCTTATAAAATGGCCTTAAACGATAAGATTTGAAAGTCAAAATTACTCCTTGACCTGTGGGCTGCAGAATGGGTGTTGTGTTAACAAGCATGAAAAACAAAACTAATCTCCTTGTACATCTCCATCAGAGCTCTTGGGTGACCATGTGTATTATCAGTGAGCAGTAATATTTTGAAAGAAATCTTTTATTCTGAGCAGTAGGTCTCAACAGAGGGCTTAAAGTATTCAGTAAACCATGTTACAACAGATGTAGTGTCATCCAGGCTTTGTGGTTCTATTTCTAAAGAACAGGTAGAGTAGATAAGGCCCTAGGGTTTTCAGAATAGTAAATGAGCATTGTCTTCAACTTAGAGTCACCAGCTGCATGAGCTCCTAACAAGAGAGTAGGCCCATCCTTTGAAGATCTGAAGCCAGCACTGACTGCTCTAGCTGTCAAAGTCCTATATGGCATCTCCCAGTAGAATGTGTACTTTTTCTCAATCAACAACCCTTTCCAATGTTTTATCTATAATATGCCTATGAATTTATATGTTAAACATGCCTGGGTATATCTTTCCTGTGTCTTTATATAAAATAGCTGTTTAGACACCTCAACTTAAATATCTTACTATAATGTCATATTTACAAGTCCCAAACTGAACTCATATTTCCTTCCCCAAACCTGTTCTGCCTCTCTTGTATTCCCTACATTATGTCACCATTGGCTACTCACTTGTTCTAAATCAGAAACCCAAGAGTCACCCTAGATATTCTCTCACTCACCCCTTGCATCCACTGTCACTAAACTCCATTGATTTCACTTCCCAGCTTTTCTGACCTGTTTTTTCCTGGAGTTATTGCAAACAATTTCAAGGAAACGTTTCTGTGGCGGATTTAATATTGCTGTGCTTTCTCCAAAAATCTATCCTTTGTACTGCTGTCAGAGTGATCTTTTAAATAATTAGAAAAAACAAAACTGTAAAATGCTTAAAATGGGATTCACACAACCTCTTCTGTTTCATTCCCACCCGCACATGCTTCTTTTCCTTCACCTCTCTTCCTGCTGCGAATCCTGTCGTGTGGCCCCATAACTGTCCCCACAATTGTTCCCAGGGCTGGGAATAAACTTGCAAAAAAAAAAAAAAAGATTGAAAACAAACGATTCCGTTCGGAAGGAGTTGCGTTGACATAAATTACACGCCTCAAACTGTCACACATAATGGCCCTCCACCCAGCCTAACCCGACTCCTGGGGCCGCCGCTCTGACCTCAAGAACCGCTCACGCACAGCCGGAGCCACTCGCCAGCCTAAGAGCAGGCCACATTTGTGGCCCTGCAGGCTGTTCCTGCGGTCCGACCCGTGTCCAGCGCCCCTGTCAGCACTTCGGACAGAGACCTTTCCCTTTGTCCCGCCCTTCCACCACCCTCCGCCCCGCCCCCGACACCTACACCCGCCCGCTGCCCGGATGGCGCTCCACCCTCGAACTCTACCCACCAAACTTCGGTTCCGCCCACCAGCACCCAAGTTGCCTTGGCCCTGTCCCTGAGCCCCGCCTCTGCAGCCACCCGAGACCCCGCCCATTACCTCTCCCAGCCGCCCAACGCTCAGCCCCCGCCCTCCAGTGCCCCACGTTGCGCTAGGCCGGGTCCTCAAGCCGCCCGCGGCCGGCCCTCGAGGCCATCGTAGCCTGCCTCCGCGCCACTCCTAACTGCTCTGGCCCTGCGTCAGCGCACGCCCTAGCGTCCCACACGACCACCGTCCACCGCACTGCCCTCGAGCGTCCTTCTCCCACTTGCCCTCCGCCCTGCCATGTTTTCCCCCCCAGCTGCGGTGGGCCCCGCTCACGACGCTCCAAACTAGAGTGGACGCGAGGTGGAGGTCGTTGCCTGAGGGGCCACGGAGCTCTCCGGTGCCTCCGTGGGGCTGAGCACGTTTGTGCCGCAAGCCCGAGTCCCTAGGGACATCAAAGCGGTAGGTGCCAGGTGCCAGGGAGGAGGAGCCGCGCCAGGGCCAGAGGCCAGGCTGGGTAGGGAGAGCTGTTGGGCGATGTCTGCGCTGAGGGGAGGAGGGAAGTCTGGGGTAGTGGAGGGAAAGGGAGCCGGCGGGTGGGAAGGGGGCGACGTGCACGTCTTTCCAGCGGAGTTTCAGCCGAGTGGCGAGGAAAACCAAATCAAACCAAAACGCCCAGAAAAGTACTGTGCGCCCTCGTTACCCAACCGGGTCCTAGTAAGTGAAGTAGGAACCACTTTTCTTCGCCAGTTCCCCAGACGCGTTTTGCGCACGTTTTTTAAAATATATTACTGTGTATGTGTATGTGTATGTATACACACATGTATATATGTGAATGCTCATGCATGGGTATATATACACACAGAGTTATATATGCAGTGTATATATGATTATGGGCAAATGTGTTTAAATATTACTGTAGTTTTTATTACTAATAAAATAAATGTCAAACTAGTAACTACTTACCTGAAAGTATAGTCAACAAGAAAAGAAAACCTGATAAAGAAAAAAAAAAGAACCATGTATGGCCAATTCACGGAAAGAAAACTAAATAGTTAACGAAGGTGTAAGCATGTGCCATTAAATAACGTATATTAGTTTCAGACATACCACACAGTCATTCAATATTTGTGTCAAAAGTTTTATTTAATGGTATTTAAGGCAATGCTACTGTAAAAGTCTGTAAAAGGACAGTTCACACGTTCGGACAACCACAGGCACCACCTAAATGTTCAGTTGTTTTCACTGGAAAGATGCTTCACAGAGAAAAATATTTGGTCAGTTGTAAAGGGAAAACGTGAAATGGAAAACGTCATGGAACACTCTCTAGGCTTAAGACTTTTTGATATTTTAGTTTCAATGTTTTTCTGAATGTGTATCCTGATGAAAATGTCTTCATTATCTATCATGATGGTTTGTCTCTTAATTCCCTCTATGCTCTTTATGATATTTCACATCTCGGTTTATTGGTTAAGGCACATCTCCTTGTATTGGGCTCCACTTTTTTACATTCCACTTTTTTTGTGTGCCACTGGTGTTGCGTTTACTTATAACGTGTTTCACCAGGACAGGTGCTTTAATAGGATGGCGTGGAGGTGAATCTGCAATGTTTTCGAGGTGTGCCTGTAGGTGCTCTTAACTTACAAGCAGCATTTGGATTCAAGGAATCCTACCTTTAAAAAGTACTATTTAGAAGTGGAAAATTGAAATTAAATCTTATTTGGTTATCATGTGGGAAATACTCAAGAGGTATTTGAAATCTGTGTTTTTTTTTCACTTAGCTTATTTCTTTAATTTTATGTATGATCATTTTTTTAATTGCAGCAGAACCATCAGCACCTTTTCAACAAATCTAAGGTCAAGCTGGAAATTTTAAGTATGATACCCAGTTTTTAAGTACAGTACATAGTATATTTCTTATGTTGTTATTTATGACTGATATGACAACATGCCCCATGTACAGAATAAGGAAAGCATAATACTCCCATAATTTATTTTATATTGTGAGAAAAATTATAAATCAAGGGAACAGAAATTATTAGAACATGCCCATTTATTCAGCAAGACTTCATACATAAATGTCCCTATTCATAATTAATTTTTTAACACATACAAGATGTCCACATGGAATTGTGGAGAGTCAGATTTCTTTCTTTTACTCAGCAAACACTCAAGTTTACAGATGAGGGCATAACTTTATAGTCAGTCCTCATTAGTAGCAGTTATTAAATAAGTGAACAAGAGCATGTATCTTACTTTTCTGAGTTTTCTGTGAACTGACTAATAATGATTTCCTATAACACTGTATGGCTCAAAGTTAGAGAGAATGTATTTAAAGCATTTAGTGTGTAATAGGGCCTCAAAAAAGAGCTTTAATTTTAAAAGATTAGTATACAGGGTGTGGCAAAAGTCGGTTGATAGTTGTTTATATGGGAAATAATACAATGATTAATAAATAATAATACAGGAATAAACTCTGTGTTTTGCATATTTACAACTGTAAGCCTACTTTTGCCCCACCTGAAAACTTTATGAGGTCCACTATTTGCTACTTGATGTGGTAGGTAGGATTGTTTCTTTTGCAACTGTTGCCCTTTGTATCAGTTGATGTAAATGCCTACACTTGAGTCTTAAGAAACTTTTGGAGCTATACATTCAGTGAGTGAAGCAGGCATTATAGTTTAAAATTGAAGTTATTAATATTTTATATACTGACTTCATAGTTCAGTTAAGTCTATTCTTTTTAACCTAAACTGAGAACTGGGCTTTGGTTTGTGGTGTCCTGTCCTTCATAGATTATGATCCTATGGATCACTTTTATAATAATTACTTTTCCATTAATTACACTGTTCAAGACATGATGCTGTTATATAGTATGCATCCTAAACTCATTCCCTTTAATGTCAGTGTCTCTGACGTGATCACTGACTGGCAGTGACTGCGGAACGCTGTGGATTGCTCGTCAACACACCAGAAAAACATACACAGAGACAACCAGGTCCTGTGGGGAAGTAGGAACAGGACGGCCACTCTCTCTGGTGGGGAGTGCGCCAGGCCACCCTCCCTAGGGGAGAGCACCCTAGGGGAGAACACCCCGTTATCCTGTCCCAGCAGGCTTTTATTGGGTTCGTTTACATAAGAATTCAGGTAAAGCTCATTACTCATTGCTGGGAAGAAAGGATCAAACAATAGACAATAAGGAAGTCTGAGGGCCTATTTTGAGTCAGGGTCAAAGAGCTGTAAGAGACTTTAAGGAACAAACTTACTTCCTCCTTAGACCCTTCTCATTCAATTGAGCATTCTAAACAAAGCAGTTTTCACAGGATTTTACATATTCTTTCTTAGGCCTGATCACCCAGGGAACCCTCCCTTTCCAGCTCAGGGCTGCACCACCCTCCATCATTCTTTCAGGCTTATGTGGAGCAAGGGAACTAAGGCAGCCAAGAGATTAGGAGATTTTTTTGCAGATGGAATGAAGACTCAGGCTTTGTCAAAGTCGAGGGGCGAGGGTCCATCACCCCCTTTTGCCATAGCCCCCAAAGTCCTTCCTTGGGGGCCTCCCACGTGATTGTGCCTGTCTTAGGTTGTTCCCCCCTTGGGGAATCTTACCTGTCATTGGCTAACCGACCAAGCACTGGGGGCCAGGGAGGTTGAAGTAAAAAGGAACAGAAGCAGTGCTCCTGCCAGGGAGATAAGCTTGTCTCCTTTCTGGCTTATGGTTCCAAGGTCATTCCCTCAGCCTTAGCCTAGGTGGGGGTTACAGCTTCTGAAACCAGGCAGGGCAGTTCCCAACAGTCTCTATGGCGCCGTCTTTTATAATTTCCTTAACTTTGTGGATTCCTCTGTCTGGAACCTTTGCTGCAATTTTCCCACTACAAATTGAAAGGGTAGGCAGTACTAAAAGTTCTTTTATTTTTTGATTATTTACTTGTGTTTCAAAATTATATAATAGTTCTGTAATTCCCCAACTTTTAGCAATTCTTTGTTTGAATACTGTGGATTTTCATTGCTCAGGAACTGGAGAAGACATTACAACCTACCAACTCAATTTCAGCCAAGCATTGAGAAACAAGAAAGCATGTGTCAGAGTACTCTATTGTGTTCTGATTCATGTTGTTTCATATGGGAAACACGATGGAAAGTGACTACATACTAGTATTAGGGTCTCAACTAAAATCAGTATGATAAACATTAAATTATGCAAAATTAGATTCTCTTTGGTCCTCATTTTAAATATTCACTTCCACATTAAAAATATTTAATACATATTTTAAATATTTTTGCACCTTATGCTTATAATTTTTTTATTTTGTATTATGCCAGAGCTGTATTGCCAGCAAATACAGACATTAACTTTGTTTAGAAAGTTGTTAATAGCTATGTTGAAGTACCAGTTAACAGACACATTACAAAGCTAGATAGGTGTTAACTTGGAGTACTTAGTGGCTTGTTTACCTCTAAAGTTCAGGATAAACTATTTTGTGCTTATTCATGATTTCTAACTTTGAAGGGTTGTTTATAAATTTATAATTTTAAAATATGAATTATGTCCAAAGGCATTTAAAAATATATGAAAGCATATCTTTGGAGATAAAAGGTAGTTATTAAACCAGTTTCATACTTAGGGAAACAGGCACTTAGACTAATGATATGTTTATGATCATTTGGTTACAATTCTTCCTGGATGAGCCTGTGCAAAGTCAGGTGAGTTTTACCTTTGACTTTGTTTGATCGCATGAAAATTTGAAAAACTGTATCCCATTTCAGCATAAGAAGATTTTAGTTATATTTAGGGGGTATTTAAATTTATAGATTTATTTGGTGAAAGTAATTATGTTGCAGGTATTATGATACAGAGATAAATGAGATCTAGTTTGTTTTTTTACCTCAGTTCAGTTTAGTGAAATAGGCATGAATGTTCAGAAATACCTTGTTTTATTGCATTTCACATGTGTTGTGTTTTTTACAAATGGAAGGCAAGACCCTCCACCAGCAGAAAGATTATGACTTGCTTAACTGTGATATTCTCTTTATGATGGTGGTCTGTAATCTAAATCTCAATATCTAAGTTGCAGTATGACTGTAATAGATTTATTGTGCTACATTTTAGAAAAATTGATGGACAAAATACAGTAGTGACCAGTGTAGGAGGAAAGATAAATTTGTTGTTGTTGTTATTATTATTATTATTACATTATTGTCAATTTGTTAGGAATGAGTTAGCTGTGTGAACTATTTTATTTACTATTACTATTGAGACATGAGGATATTTTCATTTTCCAAGGATGCAGCAAGAACTTAACTTTGGTCTTGAAGGATGAATAGCAGTTTAGAAAAGGAGCAGCAGGGAGAGTGAGGCAACTTCAGACAGAGCACCTGAATGTACAGATATATGATGGAACAAAATAACATTAATATATTCATCATATTATTTAACATCCACTGTGGTAGACACTGGAAATATACCTGAGTAAAAGAGCTATGATTACATATTCAGATCATAGGTAATTGCAGCTAGTGCAGTAAGTACTACATTGGAAGAAGACACAGGGGTGCTATGTGAGCACACAAGGGTACTTGACCAGAACTTGAATAATTCTGCCTGGTTCTAGGTTGGAAAGAGAGGTAGGAGCTAGCTTGGTTGTAGAATGCTGGCTGAAGGCATGGGCATAGCCATCATTTTGTAGAGTCATGACCTTGGGCAAGTTACCTAACTTTTCTAAGCCTTATATAAAATTAGGATAAAAAAATAAAGCTAATGTTTATTGAAGTCTTACCCTATACACAGCATTGTGCTAATGCTTTATACAGATTATCTGATTTAATCTTCACATCAAACCTAGGAGGTGGAAGCTATTGTTTTTCATTGTTCTAATAGGTAGTAGAGCCATGATATGAAACCAAGTAGACTGACCTGAGACCTCAACTCTAACTATTAATAGTAGTTAATTTATAGAGTTGTTCTGAATGCTAAATAATGTTACTTAGGCAAATGGTTTGCTAGGCATGAGACAGGGATGTTGGCTCCTGCTTCTATTATTAATAATGCAGGAGGTGATGGGGAACTGAAGTTTAAACAGGTATGTGTGTAAAGGGATCATAGGCTGGAGAGAAACAGGCTGCATTCACCCATTTGTTCAGTTTAAGAGGACTCTGTTCCTCACTTTTGCCTGATATGGAATACAAATAAATTGTACATTATAGTTTGGTATGTCCTTTCTGAATACCCTGATGTAGCCATATGCACTGTGTCCCAGGAACATAGGGAGAGGGAGTATTTAGATCAGACTGGGTGATTAAGGAGAAGAATTGAGAACTACTGTGGAACTGAAAGAGAAGTGGTGGAAGTGAAGAAAATAAATTTGAGAGATGTTTTAGAAATACAATGGACAGGAATTAGAGACCGATTGTGGTGTGGAGTCTCTAACTCTGAATGTCCATTTGAAAGTGTTTCTAACCAAGGATAGTCTGAGAGAGTTGGTGATGACTTTAAGGAATATGGGAGGAGAGACAGCTTTGGAGTCAGTCATGGTTTTGAGTTTGATTATGTTGAGTTCAAGGTGCCTGTGATAAGATATAAATGAAAATATCTTTGGGCAATTAGAAAAATAAATGAATTTAAAAGAGAGGTAGATGTTGGATATTATTTACCATGCAGGTATAGATAGTTGCAATAATGAGAATAGGTAAGGTTAGCGGAACCAAAGCCAAATTTGGAAGAATTCCTAAGTTTAATTGGAGTAAAAAGAGGAGTCAGCTGAGGAAATTAGGATAGGCAATTAAAGAAATAGGAAATAAACCAAAAGAAAAGAGGGAAGTTAAGGAAGGAAAATGTTTCAGAAAGGGAATATTCAGTTGTGGCAGATGCTATAAAGTTGAATATTGTTTTAAATGATTCTTTTAAATGTTTTCCACTTTAACATATAAAATAGGTATCTTGAAATAAATGTTGTGATTATTTGTATATATGTTAAAGCACCTTGGTTATCTTGTCCAAAAGATAAAAATGTGTATTTTCCTCTAAAGTATGGAATCTCAAGGTCTTTGTGATAATGGAAACCAAAAAATTCATTGGTAAATCACTTCGACCAGCAAGACCTGTTCGTCATCTGACTTCTGCTTCTGGTGAGTAATCTAGGGCACATGTTTTAAAATATTAATTGGTTAATGGCCAATTAGTGTCAGAAAGGCTAAATAATATATAAAGTAATTATTTATGACAGATACTAAAGAAATAATGAAAATTATTGATCTCCTTGGAAGAATTTAAAAGTATTACTAAAGAAAAGGACTCTTACTAGTCTAATAGACCAAGTAAGGTAGGATAATAGCTCTGACATGAGAACATCTTTGTTTATTTTCTATGTCTAATTTTTATGGTTAACTGGCTTCTGTGCAGAATGATACTCTCAATACAAATTGTGCCCTATGATTATGATCACTGCAGACCACTCATGCTGGAGAGAGAATAAGCCTTTAAAAATATACCTAACTCCAAAGAGAAAAAAAGATTAGTGCAAAATAGCTTACAGATTAGGGCTGTGCTTGAGTTGGAACATATACTCTAATTACTCAGGAAATCTAAACAAATGAAATAATCAAAAATTAAAATTTTTGTTTTGTTATGGGAAACTAATCTTTTCAAATTTTTATTCTATTACAGTTGTCCCAGTTATTCCCCCTTTGCTCTCCTCTGCCCAGCCCACTGAAAACTAGTCTTCTGAAAAAATTCTTGAAACACTTGATATTTAATTCCTAAATTGGAATATTAACCATTTTATTATTTTTATTTCTTGTTGCCAGAATGGCTTCTGTATTCTGATTTAGGAAAAAAGTGAAAATAACTTTTTATTGGGTTCAAATGTGAAGTGGAAAAGATAGATAGGGCGCCAATCCCTCACACCTCCATTTTTTCATCATCCTTGGTTCCCATCAGGTAGGCCACTTTGGTCACGTTTCCTTTGAAGGTGGGTGTGACTTAGGACAGATAAATTAATGGGTTTTCTGAATCATAGCTTAGCAGTGCTGCTGCCATAACCTTCTAGTGTGCTGAAGAAACAGTTGCGTAGGGTTCAGTCTCAGATTTTATTCTAAAGAGAAGGATATAAAGCCATTGTCAGCAGCTCCTTTCTATGACTTGCTTTTTTACACTGCCCCACCCCCCATCTCTACAGATTCAGTTTTTCACTGCTCCTTTTCCTTCAAGGCTGCTGCAGAGGTAAATGGTGGTGTGCTGGTAGCCCGGACTTCTCATTGAATTATTACATCTTTTGAAGATCCAGACAAGAGTAGGGTTTTACTAGGCAGTTTAGTAAATCAGAAATTAAATTTTGCTTTTCTCAACATACTTCTATACTTCTTGTCTATCTTATGTCCCCAAAGAAATCTTTGTCTTTAAAACCCATATTGAATTATTTGTTTTTGTGATGACCTCCTTGATACCTCAAAGTACACTCAGCTCTCCCCTAACATATTCTCTGTACATTTCCTATAACTTATTTTTATAGTCAGTACTTATGAGTATGTGCTTTAAAATAGACTGCAAAGGTTTTTATCTCAAATTTTCACACTTATAACTAACACAGTGTGTTGAATAAGTGAATGATCAGAAAACATTTAAAACAGTACTTAGAATATCCTGGATAAATAAGGTTTTTAGGTACCATTTTATCATCTATTGAAGACATGGATATTTAAAATAGTTTTCTTTTTTTCATTCCTAACAGGAACAGTGTTCCCTTTCAACTTTCAGAATAAATATCCATGCAACACTCAGTACTTACAAGGTGGAGTTAGTAGAGTAAGTCTTAGACATTATAACATGAAGTGTGCCTGACTGGAAAGTGGCATTTGTCAAATGACTGTTGTGTGCCAGCTACTATGCTAAGTGCTTAAATATTTTTTAAACTTTATGATAATATTTCAAGCATATATTAAAGAGAATAAAACACTCATTATACCTGTTACTCAGCAATTTCAGATCTAAACATTTTGCTATATTTGTTTTAGAAAATTTCATTTATTTATTTTTGTGTATGCTATTATAGTTGTCCCGATTCCCTGCACTTCATCCCCTTCAGCCCATTCCCCACTCTCATAGTCAATCCCCACACCCTTGTCCATGTCCATGATTCCTTTTTATATGTTTTTGACTAATCCATTCAGCTTCTTTCAGTTAGTCCCTACCTCTCCCCTCCTCTCTTACAGCTATCAGTCTATTCCATAATTCTATGCCTCTGGTTTTATTTTGCTCACTAGTTTATTTTGTTAATTAGATTCCACTTATAAGTGAGATTGTATGGTATTTGTATTTCACCAATTGGCTTATTTCACTTAGCATGATAGTCTCCATTCCATCCATGCTGTTGTGAAGGGCAGGAGTTCCTTCTTTCTTTCTGCTGCATAGTATTCCATTGTGTAAATGTACCAGTTTTTCAGTCCACTCATTTAATGATAGACACCTGGGCTGTCTCCAAATCTTAGCTATTGTAAATGGCTCTGCTATAAACACAGAGGTATATAAATTCTTTGGAATTGGTGTTGTGGGATTCTTAGAGTATATTCCCAGCAGTGGAATTGGTGAGTCAAAGGGCAACTCCATTTTTAATTTTTTGAGGAAATTCCATACTGTTTTTCACAGTGGCTGAACTAGTCTGCATTCCCACCAACAGTGTAACTAAGATTCCATTTTCTCTCATCCTTGACAGCACTTGTTGTTTGTTGACTTGTTAACGATAGTTGTTTTGGTAAGTGTGAGGTGATATCTCATTCTGGTTATAATTTGTCTCTCTCTTATGGCTAGTAATGTTGAACATTTTTTCATATGCCTATGGACCATCTCTGTATGTCCTTCTTGGAGAAGTGTCTCTTCATTTCCTTTGCCTATTTTTAAATTGGATTGTTTGTCTTCCTGGTGTTGAGTCATGTGAGTTCTTTATATATTTTGGAAATCAAACCCTTGTCCAAAGTATGATTGGCAAATATGTTCTCCCATAAGGCTGGTTTCATCTTCATTTTGATTATAATTTCTTTAGCCATGCAGAAGCTTTTTAATTTGAGGTAGTCCCATTTGTTTATTTTTTCCTTTATTTATCTTGCCCTAGGAGATATATTGGCAAAAATATTACTATGTGAGATATCTGAAATTTTACAGCCTATATTTGCCCACCAGGACTTTATTTTTATTGCAACTTATATTTAAGTCTTTTATCCATTTTGAGTTTATTCTGGGGTGTGATGTAGGTTGGTGGTCTAGTTAGTTTCTTTTCTTGCATCTATCAGTCCAGTTCTCCAAGCACCATTTATTGAAGAGACTATCTTTACTCCATTCTGTGCTCATGCTCCTTTGTCAAATATTGATTGACCATAAAGACATGAGTTTATTTCTGGGCTCTGTATTCTGTTCCATTGATCTATGTGTCTGGTCTTGTGCCAGTACCAGACTGTTTTGATTATGGTGGCCTTGTACTGAAGTTTGATATCAGGTATTGTGGTTCCTTCACCTTTGTTCTTCTTTCTCAAGATTGCTGAGGTTATTTGGAGTCTTGTTTGGTTCCATATAAATTTTTGGACTATTTGGTCTAGGTCTGTGAAATATGCCATTGTTACTTTAATAGAAATTGTGTTGAATCTATAGATTTCTTTGGGTAGTATGAACATTTTAATGATGTTAATTCTTCCAATATATGAATATAGTATATGCTTCCACTTATTTGTATCTTCCTCAGTTTCTTTCTTCAGTGTTCTTTAGTTTTCCAAGTACAGGTCTTACTTCCTCCTTTCCAATTTGGATACCTTTTATTTCTTCTTTTTGTCTGATCACTGTGGCTAGAACTTCCAGTACAATTTTGAATAAGAGTTGTGAAATTGGACACTCTTGTGTTATTCCTGATCTTAAGGGAAATGCTTTTAGAATTTGCCCATTGAGCATGATGATGGCAATAGGTATTTTGTTTATGGCTTTTATTATGTTGAGGCATATGCTCCCTCTATTCCCACTTTGCTGAGTATTTTTATTATGAATGGGTGCTGAATTTTATCAAAAGCTTTTCCTGCATCTATTGATATAATCACGTGATTGTTCTCCTTCCTTTTGTTTATATGAATTATTATGTTTATTGACTTGCAAATATCATACCATCCTTGCATTCCTGGAATGAATCCCACTTGGACATGGTGTATAATCTTTTTGAAGTGTTGCAGGATCTGATTTGCAAATTCTTGTTGAGGATTTTAGCATCTATATACATCAGAGATTTTGACCTGTAATTTTCTTTCTTTGTTGTTCCCTTACCTGGTTTTGGGATTAGGATAATAATGGCCTTGTAAAAAGAGTTTGGGTATCTTCCCTCTTCTTGAATTATTTGGAATAGTTTGAGAAGGGTAGGTGTTAGTTCTTCTTTGAATGTTTGGTAAAATTCACCTGTGAAGCCATCTGGTCCATGGATTTTATGTGCTAGGAGTCTTTTGATCCCTGCTTCAGTTTTGCTAGGTGTTACCAGTTTCTTCAGGTTTTCTGCTTCTTCCTGATTCAGTTTTGGAAGATCATATGTTTCCAGAAATTTGTCCATTTTGCCTAGGTTGTTCAGTTTCTTGGTGTATAGTTGTTCATAGTAATGTTACAATCCTTTGTATTTCTGTGGTATCAGTTGTTACTTTTCCTCTCATTTCTGATTTTATTTTTTGGGGTTCTCTTTCTTTTTTTCTTAATGAATCTGGTTAAAGGTTTGTCAGTTTTGTTTATATTTTCAGAGAACAAGCTCCTGGGTTCATTGATCCTTTGAGAGTTTTTATCCTAAATGGATGCTGAATTTTATCAAATGCTTTTCTGCATCTATTGATATTATCTTGTGGTTTTTATCTTCATTTTGTTTATATGGTTGTATCAAGTTTATTGATCTGCAATATTGTACCAACCTTGCATCCCCAGAATAAATGCTGCTTATTTTAATAAGTATGCTTATGATATTACTTATTCTTTATCTCCAAAATATGCCTTGGCTAATTTGATTGTTTAGAATATTTTTGATTGATAAAAATGAAGTGTTATATAAAAGTTTTAAGTCTCAATTTAAAAATGTATTTTTTTTCAGCAGAGTAAGATGAATGGAATGCAAACCTTTTCTCAAAGTCTGAATGACCAACAGCAACATCAGTCTCCAGTTGAAAAGGGTAAATTTTTATTATAATTCCCAGATTTCATAAGAGAATGTTAGCATTTATGTGGAGTTAATATTTGTTTAGTTCAAACCTTTTGTACATGAGAAATTTTATTGTATTCTTTTGGTTGATTTCTGTTCATTTTATTAAGACTGTAGGTTTGATTGCTCCAAAGTCGAGACCATAATAACAATGGCTTAAAAAGGTAGAAGCTTATTTATGTATCTTCTGTGTCATGTAAAATTTTAAACTGGTGTACTTGTTCTGCTCTGTGAAGCTGCTATTGGCTTATGTATACAGCTGACCCATGATCAATATGGGTTTGAACTATGCAGGCCCACTTATATGTTAATTATTTTCAGTAAGTGCTATAAATATAATTTTCTTCCCTATGATTTCCTTAATACCATTTTCTTTTATGTAGATTACATTTTTGTAAGAATACTGTATATAATGCATATATAAAATATGTATTAATTGTTTATGTTATTGGTAAGGGTTCTGGTCAATGGTAGGCTCATAGTAGTTAAGTTTTGGGG